>JANIJI010000008.1:14700000-14775000 GCA_024500535.1 Leptonema lineaticorne | reverse complement strand
ACGATCAAAAAATGATTGTATTACATTTTCTTACCAGGTTTCGTCATCATTTGTATTCGTGGCACGTGACATCAGATTAGATAAATATTATATTGAATTTCAAAGGATCTTTGATGTTTTTTGACACTTTGAAATAATAAACTCTCGATAATATGAATTAGAATTTGAATTCGGAAAACCTCGATATATATATATATATATATATATATATATATATATATATATAGTATATAAAAAATATGTATTAGAATAGAAAACATCAAAACTTTAATCTCAAAGGATACATTTGAAAAAAAATCAAATATATTATACAGAAAAAATATAAATAAATCAATAATCATAAATATGATAATCTGATTTTATTCAAAATATCTGCGAAAAAAGATTGAACACCCATGTATTTATATATACCATACAAAAATAACACAAAGGCATGCACACGTTTGACATTTGATATAAAAAGAATTATGTATATATATAAATAGTTTTACGTCATTACAAAATAGATACGCAGATGTAATCAACATTTTATATATAATACTATGATATAAAAAATATACATTATATATATATATATATATATATATATATATATATATATATATATATATATATATATATATTTAAAATTCAAATCTATTAATAATGAATTTCATCTGAATATTATACGGTGTTTTTTGCATTAAAAATTAATACAATTTCATTTTAGTGCAAATATAAAATTAATCGCGTGTAAAGTAAGAAGAAGGCGGAAAAAAGCCCCTTCAAATTTTCACTTTCATTTCACTGCGTAAACAAAGCGAACATTGTTTTTCCGAGCCGTCGGTGAAAACAAAATTATTATTATTATTATTATTATCATTTTCCCGTTGCTAGAAGAAAATACGGAAAGCCTAACGTTTTTATTATGTATTCGTAATATTTTACGCAATTCGCAGAACGTTTCGCTTTTAAAATATATTAAAATGCGAGAACAAAATGAACAATTAGTTCCGTTGAAACGCCGTCGGATCAGATGTTTATTACTATATGTACTGTATTAAGCGTGCAACCGTTGCGTTATTTAGCATACATTAGTGGTGCTAAAATGGTAAACCGCAGACCGCATGCGGTCCATAGATTTCTATAACAAGATCGACGAATTTAAAAATTATATTATTTAAATGAACGATTGATTTTTATCTTATTTTAGAATATTTGAATTATTTTAATATTTATAGCAGTGTATGTTTGTAGAATACTTACGTTTTTTTTTAAATTTATATATAATAATACTTAAACAAATAATTTCTTTTGGTACAATAGGCGACTTTAAATAGCAAGATCCGATTCAGAGGAAAAAGATGTCCTTATAAAAGTAGATGAATTAATATATTTTAATACTATTTCATGGCGCGCCGATTGCAAAGCACTGTTTACATCTTCTTCGAGGACTCGAGTTTCACTTCGAAAATTAAGCGTCCAACTTTACGTTAAACTTTTCGACTTCTTCTTCACTGGAAGATTTGATTCTTTCCACTTCTTTCTTTCTTTCTTTCTTTATGTCTTTCTTTTCGTTTTTTGTTCCATTCTGCGCTCGCTTTTAAAAACAAAAGTTTGTTTTTATTTCGTTGAAACTTTTCGCTCTGATAAAGTCAACGTTCTGCATCGCTTTGACGATCATGTTTAAGGTCATTTTCTAATTAATAAGACGCCCTTTGATCATTTTGTCGTTCTATGTGGGTCCATTCCGTTTATACGATTAACAAATGGTTTGTTATCAGACACACACAGTAATATCATTGAATTGTTCTAATTAATATATAATTGTCTATTAATTTAACAATCGGATTTACAATATATATATATATATATATATATATATATATATATATATATAATACAAAATCAAATACCGAACCGATACATATATACAGATTAATTAATAATCTTTACATTGTCGGTCAGTCACGTATTCGCGGATAGGGTAAAACCGTGCGTAATATGGTAAAACCGTGGCTCATCCCCCAGAAACATCCCCCATTGCTCCCGCATCTCACATCGTCCATTTTACGTGTATAATTTCTGCGAATTACTCACGCTCAGGTATTGCTCCCGAATGTTCCAAAGGGATAATTATTCAGATGGCAGATGCCGTCGACGCCTTCGTCTGAATACAAATTCGGACCGCATTACCGACGCTCGTTTCTATTATTAAAATCCATTCTACAAAATGGTGCATATCCGGTGTTGGCGTGTCGGCGTTTTTAAGGGTTGAACAAACCCCTAAATGCGAGGGCGAAGCAACCTACTATATAAATGTATATATATATATATAAAAAAAGCGATCCCCCATTCTAGATATGACTACCGTTGAAAATTCTAATAACGTCGATACCGAGTGCGAAAACTGAATTTCATTAATATCAATATCGATATTAATATTTGACATGTCCTTATAATTAAATTATATAGCATTAATTATATTATAAATTTAATATATATTGGTATATATAATATATCTGATGATCTGTTCAATTACTCAAATTGATCTATCTGTTGATAATATAAAATTAAAGTGTTTGAATGCGTATTGCAATCGACACGTTGTTAAATTTGTGTTTTTGATATTTTAATTAGAAACATGAAGATTTTAGCAATGTGAATATTCAAAATATCAGAAATTAGGTCAGAAGAATCCGTTCAAATTAATAAAGCAAATGAAGACTTAAAATCATTTTCAAAACCTAATAATATTAATTGGTTTTCAATATATTATATAATAAATTTAATGATTATATATATATATATATATATATATATTCATTTTAAAATATCATTACATTTTTTTTGAAAAATAAGATGATCATTTTTAACAATTCAAAAAAGAGGACGGATGGTCACCTTATGTATCAATGAAATGGCAATGAAAATGTTATAAATCGTCGGTTTTCGTAAATTATATGAATTATTTAGTCACGCGATGTCGAAAATAGTTTGATGGCGTTAGGAAAATTTTCCGAATCCGCCTCGGAATTTTCACGTTTGTTTTGCTTTCGTGGTGAAAATCGACTTTGACACAGTATAACGGCTAGACGAATAATTGCCACCACATTCGCCATATTGATTTATGATCTATCAAAAGTTTACCATCGAGTTATCGAGTTAAATCGAAGCAAAAAGTCCGATAATATTCTTCGAGAAAACGCTACAGAAATTTTGAATGTTGTCACCGTGATAAATTCAACCTTATATATTCTACATTACAACGTTCGATACTAAATCAAAATGAAATGTCTTATCTAATAATATTATATAAAATATGGAATTTTATTTTTAATACAAAGAAATTATAATACAATATTAATATATGTATACTGCTTATATAAATATATATTAGATCAATATTATATATATATATATATATATATATATATATATATATATATATATATATATATATATAAATAAATAAAAACGGATCTGAGGATTAAATTGACAACATCTGATTTAACGTTTACATATATAATGAACGTAATACACCATGGTAACAAACATATATTAAATTTTATTGTAAGCAATTGGTAATACTATACATTGTGTCGTATTATTTGATCAATGATTAATTATTCAATGAACCAATAAAGACAATTATCTTTCATTATTAATATATTATATTGTAATATTCGTATAAATTTACTATATATGTATATATCTTTAACATATTATTCTATAAATAAAAGAAGTCGCTAGTGTTAAAATTAATTTTTATAATTAAAAATATTTACAATATACCATATATATATATTATAAAAATGTAAAGTGTTTGATATTTTTATATAAAAAAATATAAAAATTTTACTAAAAAAAAAAATCATATAACTATTGGTATTTTAAAAGAAAAATCTGTGAACACGATTTTTACAAAAAAAAAAAAAGCTTTTTTGACCGACTTTCATATATTTTTTTTCTCTGTCGGGTACGGTCAGAAAAAAATTGCTTATTAAGACGAAATAAGCTTAAGTTAATTAGAAAAGCCCGAGATCTTTTTACGTTCCACCTGGTTTCGTTACATTTTTTTCCCACCCTGTCGCCTATACAAGGTAGAGTTGTGAGGTAATTTTTTCCACTTAAAAACTTTTTAAAAATATAAAATAAAGTTTTCAGAAACCGACGACACTTTCAACGCTGAAACGGACGCGATTCAAAATGGGATACTTTTATATTTGCCACGTCTAAAAAATAAAACGTTTTATTTTAATTTTCGCATATACTTATAATGTTTTAAAAATTTAAATTTTTCAGTTAAATCAATATATGTTTATTATTTTTTTTTAATAATAAATATGTACTTCAATTTGACATTTGCTAGAAATTTCAATTCGCAATCTTATTGATTTTAAATACGAATACGAGTCCATTGTTAAAAATCATACGACGAACAAATTTATACGAATTATTTCCATTTCCATTATAACGAGCTTTCTCTTGATATTTCGAAATTCCTAGAATAGCGAACGTCCTCTCATTGATTCAATTTTGAAATGTAATAAAAGGCACCAGGGAAGAAAATTTTAATACACGTAACAAAATGGACACGCCTTTGTGTAAAACGAAATAAATTTATATATAATATAAAGACACTTCAATAGTATAGTTTACCATATAATATTTAATCAGGTTCGAATTTATATATAATTAGATAATTCAGAATATTTTTTATAAAATATTATAGTAATTACACTGCAATGAAAATTTAATCTGCATATATTTAATGAGGAAATATAATGGTAAATTTGTATTTTATATAATATATAATACATTATATTTTACCCCAGGATTACCGGTATGGTAATAGCGAAAACAATAATGGACACAAAACGCAACGAATTTGCGGTGGTAACAGAATGTCATTGTTTTTTTTTTTGGGGGGGGAAGAGGGGGTTGTTTGACATTTTACACGACAAAATAGGGGCGGACATCTCGATGACATTGCAACAAATGACATGGGTAATATGGAAAATACACGCTCAGTCAATTTTCATTTCTGTTTTCACATCTATTCATATAACGTATATACGAGTGTGTATGTATAAAAAACTTTTCACACAAAAGATTCGCCGATGCATGTAATTTTCTTACGTCCCGAAATACAAAAAAAAAATAGTAATAAAGCGTAGTATGGTGAAGTGGGGGGGGGGGAATAATGGTTATTTTCTCGGATCGTAATATCGGAAAAGTCCGGAAAAACTCGACGCGTTGAGCTCTGAAAAATGGCGTTTTAATTCGAACCTATTGGAGTATTATTGGTCTGTCGATATAGACCGGCGTCCGGTCATAAATCCATCATAATTCGAAGATCGAAAGCCGCTTTTATTATTGGTTAACGTGGTCGGCTATATCGATGTGTGTTATTATGTGCAATACGTAACAGTGCGGTTAAAAAGTTGCCGATCGTTTCGATTTATAAATTAAAATTTAATTCTAAGAATGTTTCGTTGTTATGCGGATTTTAATTTTGATTTTATTTGTATACATCTATTTTATTTTATGCGTAAATATGTATATCTATTTTTTAATCGTAATAAATCCAAATCAAATATATTTCGAATTATATACACTCGAATAAAATTATTATTAATGATATTTAATATAAAAAAATAATAATAATTAAATACACATGAATAAGCTTGTGTATTGAATTATGTATTATTATATTTTACAACATGTTTAATGGAAAACATCTGTAAATGGAGATAATATTAATATTTAAAATGTACTCTAAAAATTAAAGCATGAAATTATAATCTATCTAGTATTATTTTATCTGTGTATTTTTTTGTAGTTAATATTTTCTTTTCAATTCAAATTTAGCCTACATTTTATATTATATATCAATTTCACATTTCGACAGATGAATTTTAAATGAAAATTTATATGATATTTTTGTAATTATTTTTATAGTTGCTGCATATTTAAGTACTATAAATGTTATGAAATTTAAGAAATTAAAAATATGACACACACACACATATATATATATTTATATATATATATATATATATATATATATATATATATATATATATATATATATATATTTGTTTTTCTTCTTGATTTTATGAAATCACTATACATTTCGATATGTGTATATAATATATATTTCATCCCCCAAAATTCACGATAACGAAGTCACTAATGGCCAAGAACCCCTAACACTCACATAAGGGGGGTCGATGAGAATCTTCATGGGTGAGTCACCCGCATATGGTACACTGTGTATTCCCATTCAAATTACACGTTTTATATATAATATTTTTCACGTATCGAAACTAGCCCCCCCATGCTTTATAATGTACAATTCGTGCCGGGTTCGATTCCCGATTTTCTCGTTTGCGCTGTGTCGCCATTTTTTCATTTTTTTTTTGTTTTGTATGCTAATTTGCGCAATGCAATTAAATTAACTGCGCTGCAACGCGAGCGGGCATTATGATAGTTAATTTTGTTGTTGTCGTATATATATATATATATATATATATATATATCATTGTTACACGGTTGGCCGGATTAAAATCTATGCAAGCGTAATTACGGTTATTTAATTATGTTTTTGTTATTGTTTTACACGAAATGAGACCATTTTTTAAATTATTATTTCATTCATTTTTTTCTCTACATTCATATTTAAAATTTATTTCAAATAATTTTGTAATTATTTCTAATAAAAAAAAATATTTATATTTTTCTACATATTTTATAAATTGTTTTTCTTTCATGAAGGCTTTGTGAAGTCAGCATGAAGGCTAAAGTCTAGGCTTTACTATTGCATATTAATTTATCTGAATGACTATAAAATTGAATATGCGATCAAAATTAAATTTATTATATTTTTTACCATAAAATTCAATTTAAAAATAATAATATTTTTTTTTATTTTAGTATACATATATATTTTTTAAATAATATATAATAATTAATATTTACAATATCTGAGAATATAAAATTAAATTGTAATATAATATAATAAGAAAATAATTTATTTTCGTTATATCATAATTATTTTAATACCGTTTATGATTAAGGACACGGGATTTTTGATCTATTAACTTTAAAAACACGTTTTATAACGCGGTCCCATGCATGTGAAAAGGGAAATTATTTACGCACCCTTGTACTACTTGATAAAACGTTGTGCACGCCCCTTGAAATTTGAAGGGTGCCCCCTTTTTTATTGCATTTACTTATTTAGACGGACTAAAATTCGGGAAGGGCGCTAGAAATCCAAAGAGGGACGAGAAAGAGTAACTATTCTGCATATTTATTAAACGAATATACATAATTTATAATATAAAAAAAGGAGACCTCTTTGATTCCGAGATAACTCTCTTTTTTTTACTTAGCTCTCATTTTACTTTCTGAAATATGAAAATGAAAAATATTGTCCGTCTGTCGTGTTTTTGTGCAATTTTATATTCACTTCTTTTTATATGAATAATGCATTTTAATTATTAAGTTACAGAAAATTGACTTTAATGCAGAATTTTGTATTTTCACGGATACTTTAAATTTTACGTATAAAAATATTTTTCTAAATATTTCATTTTGAACAGAAAATTTAACTAGAAGTTATTTTTTTCTGCTTACATTGAACGTTTAGGGTTTAGAAAAATAATATTGTTCGTTGTCAGGGATGAATCATTGGATTTAATTAGTAATGTCCGTACAAATCCAGCTTACGAATATCCGGCATTCGTCTTCATTTATCGTTGAACACGAAAGTACAGAGGGTTAATTGTTGGTTATTATTACAATGGCATCGTCTGAGAATGGTAAAAAGGAAAAATACTGCCGCGGAAAAGTATTTGTGTAATATTCCCGGAATGTCATCAGGGATATTGCAAGGGAACGCAATAAAGGTTTTATCATAGATGGAAGAATCGTATAAGTGTAAATGTCTAAGGGTGGAAAGGAGGGTAGAAGAATGATCCGAGGGTTTTGCTGAAATTCTTCAAGATGTGTAATAAAATGCACGGTATTTTATGGATTAAATGCCACTCACATTATATTGTATATATATATATATATATATATATATATATTATACATATACATATATACACATTGCAAATTCAAGATAATTAATAATATTTAAACAAATATTTATTTTATAAAAATCTGTATTAAATTATATAATGAATATGTCAAAATTAAAATAAATCAAAGAAGAATTGAATCATAAATGCTGAAATATTTTATATGAAATCATATAGTAATAAGTTGAACTTCTGCATGACAAGAATTTATATTTTGAGTTATAAGGATCATTTAAGATTGAATTGTGAATATAAAATAGCATTTAACGAAAAAAAAATGCTACACTACCACAATAAAATATATTAAATTATTTACAAAAAAATATATATTATGAATCACACAATATAATGAGTTTTGACACACAATTAAAGCAATAAAAAGCAGAAAGCACGTGTCAAATGCAGAAACATTCAACGCAACCCTCACGTGTGACCAATCGTCGAATTTAAGATAACCCACGTAGCATCCCGGTCGGTTTATTTTATTTATTGTCGAATATTCTTAGGGGATGAAAGTCGATTCGTACCCTCAAAATATCCAATAATCAATCGACTTTCCACCACTGATAGATTGAAGCTATTAATCAGTAGCCGCGGTCAGCTACTACCATGTAGAAGCCATCGAACGTCAACATAAATCTTCATTTTTGGCATCCCCCTTCGGAAAACACCGTCTAGCATACATAGCAGCCAAGGAAAATCGAGAATATTTACCGGAAGGGTGAAATTTTTCAAGTCCCTCATCGACGAAAATATACTTTATTAGCGAAACTTGAAATATATAATATATACATCTTTACATATTTAAAATGAAAGATTAAAAAGTTTAATAGTCGTTACAAATCGTTTAAATTCATTATACTGATATATATATATATATATATATATATATATATATATATATATATATATATATATATATATATATATATATATATATATATATATATATTATTATTTGAATAATGGAAACTTATTCTTTATGAGAGATTTAAATTTTTCAAAATGAAACCGAAAAGACAACGAGAAATTCATAAATTTCGCGATTCCGCCGCGCTCAATGATCCATTTTAATTGCGCCATACAGACAGTAATAAAAAAAAATAAAAGGAAAATGGAAAAAATGATATAATCCAAGAAGTCATATTTCTCTGTCAAAGGGAAGAAAAAGTAATAAAAAAAAACCCTCACATTATAAATTATATATGTACGTATTCACAACGGTGGATTTCTTATATATCTAGTGTGATATTTATTATTTACATTGTGCATGGTTTTTCTCATTTTTTGCGGTATTTTCCATATATTTTATTACATCCTTTCTTTGTTATTTTATCTACTGCTATATATATATATATATATATATATATATATATATATATATATATATATATATATATATATATGTCATCTTATTTATTTTTAGCACAATGTAACGTGTCTTTTCTTTTGTATTGAGTTTTCTTTGGCGAAGAAATTATTGCCATACGAGCACACCTTACGATAAATTGTTAATAAATTACGTATATCTTTTTCATAGTTAGGCAATAAAATGAACGTATTTACTTGAATGAATACTTTTCTTCGATGTAATTACGTGTTAATTTTTTGGAATGATTGCTTGTCAACGTCAATATATATCGTAGAAAATATTATAATATAATATATTGGCAAATATTTTGAAATGCTATCAAATTTCAACATTTATTTTATTTTTTCAATATAGAAATGGGAATTTCATTGTTTGCACATTTTGAGAAATCAAAGTAATAAGTTTAAATAATCGATTAACGCTAACAAATTAGTTTATATGGAAAGTAAAATAAATAAAGACGGAATCGCATTAAACAAATCGATAGTTTATATTAATATATTAAACACTAGTTTTTCATCCCCCGTTTCCAACATTGGTTTTATCCTTATAGATATGCAACCGTGCATTTACCTCCGGGGGTGAATAATTAAAACGGCGACCAAAGCGAAATAATGGGGAATCGAAACTTGATTACACGCCCTGTTTCTTCCCATTCTGTGGTTGATTGACTTTACACACACACACACACACACACAAAATGTATGTATAAAACATTTTCCAATATTTATTTATTACGCGAAAAATAAATGTCTACGTATTTATTCGGCGAATAATGTTTCCTGCAAAGTTTACAATGTTGATCTAGGCTTAAAGCAAACATTGAAATTATTCCTGAATCTATAAAATCGTAAACGGAACGTAGGTATATATATATATTTTTTTTATTTATGAAAATCGATTATTTTTATATATAATATATTATGAATAATATATTATATATAATAGTTCTAGTTCTTTAATAGAAAATTTTTTTTCAAGGATTTAAAAATAAATTTATAAAATATTAAAATTAAAAAAATCTTTATTTTCTATTGATATATATCAATATTTATAATTTATTTTGGAACTAAAGTTTTAGGCACTATTATCGTGTTGTGTCTATAACGAAAATCTTTATACGATGTTGCTTTTTTCCACACATTTATTGCTGAATCGAATTCATAAATTGCTCCGCCGCTGATTTGTCCGCCTAAAATAAAAATAGAATAATATTAAATATTTTAAAACTACTATGATAATAACAATACTTAAAAAAAATCACAAATTACCAGTTGCAATGATTTTATCACAGTATACAATCGCTGAAATGCTATTCGTATTTATAGGAAAATTGGTCGAAAACGACCACTCTTGAGTATTAGGATTATAAATTTGCACAATATTTACACTTCCGGTATAATATCCGGCGATGACATAAATTCGATCGTGATAATTCACAGCCTAAAATATTTATTTGATATTAAAACATATAACGTTCAATTTCGGCTTAAATGCATTTAATCGTATCGTATTACGGTGCAACTGCTTAACGCTTGTTTCATTGGCGGAATTTCGGTCCATTTATCTTCTTTAGGATCGTACATTTCGGCCGAATTCAATGTGGCCTCTCTCTGCGAATATCCGCCAAAAATGAATAGTTTTCCATTATGAGTCGCTGCTCCAAAATCACGTCGTCCTGTTATCATTTGTGATAAAATTTTCCATTCGATCATAGACGGATTCCATCTATGAAAAATTTTCATATATTCACATAAAATTTAACAAGTCGTCCTATATATTATATTATATAATAATATAGATTTTCATACACTTCCAGTGAATTTAATGTGGATAAATCATTTTCTCCGCCACATACGTACACGTTTTCTTCGATAACGGTGGCGGTGAAAAGAAATCTCTTTTCGTTCATCGGAACGGATGCTTCGAGTTCTTTCGTATTTAAATTTAAACTTCTCACCTGAAATACGAGTAAAATTTCGCACAAAAGAATATATTTATATAATATTAAAATATTTAATCATGTTGATATAAAAAATATTAAATCAAAATACCTCGTTTATGGGAACACCGTTCTTATGTCCACCAATTAAATACAAGTTTTCTCCAAATAATACGGATTGAAATGTCGAATATTGATCGCTCATTTTGTGAAATAATTTCCAAGAATTCGTATTGTTATCGTATATTTCTATTTTTGCCGCCTCCTTAAAGCATAAAAATATTTGTATGTAAAATATATCTAAAAAGCGCATATTGAAATAAATCAATTTACTTCATAATAGTAAGCGCCTATTAATAATAATGTAGTATTTTCTGATGTTGTTAGAATTGGTTCTGAATTTTGGCTATTATTAGATGATATGTGCGATATAGAGGTTGAATTAGAGTTCATTGTCTACAAAATCAATATATAAATGAAAAAAAATATATACGTTTTATATAAATGAAAAAATATTATGTGTAAATAAATTCGATTACTCACAATATTATTTGATAACAGAGAGAAAAGAATAAGATATGAATACTGATATTTATAAAATATTGATAAATAAGTATATATTATATTGATCATTATTTATGTTTATACAAAAATATATTTTCACGAAAATGTGAAAATTGTACACTACAATTTTCTATATATGTAGTTGAGATTGCTGAAAATATAATTTTATATATGTGATAAAAGTTTTTTTCTTGTTTTCATTAAAAATAATAGAAATAAGACAACGATTTTCTTGAATTGAAATATAAAAATTTTCAAATTACTGTCATTTAAAATGTCAAGAGTTCAGAAATATAAATATAAAAATTTTATATGAAAAGTCGTTCGTTCAATTTTTATTTAAAAATCATACGAAATAATATAAAATTTCACAACTAAATTAAATTTTTCTTATTATTATCATTTTCACCTTTGTCATATTATGACGTTTCTTTAACCTAAAAATAACAATCGGCAATATTTTATGATCATTTTTACTATGAAAAATATCTACATTTGGTGTATTTTTCAATAATTATATAATAATTAACCGTTTAATATACGTATGATTTGTGTTATATATATATATATATATATATATATTTTTATGATTTAAACGAAATATTAGTAAACGACCGAACAAAACAGAAACCTCAGAATGACTACCCAATGTGGCCTCTAATTATTTTGCGCACGCGCATCAAAATTGATACAGGAATGAGTCATATAAACAGAAGTGTGTTTTTAACCGATATAATCAGGGATAATCAATCTAGTAATATTTTTTTTTTGGACAGCATCACAAAATCATAATAGATTTACTTCGAAGATTAATCAATTAGTTGATTTTTTTATTTAACAAAAATATAATGAAAGAAACATAAAATGGAGTACTTAAAAAAATATTTTTAGTATATTAGAGTCCATACAGACTGTAGTGTCCTTGGTTTTTAATCGTGTCTTATCAAATTTGTTCTCGTTGGTACATTTTAATAAATAGCTATAAAAACAGAATGTATATATCGAATAAACGTAATACGGTCTCAGTTAGACACAAATACGGGGGGGATTTAGAGTTACATTTAAAACAACAAAACACTCTTGTTTTATATTCGGTTAAATTGCATTCTTAAATCTTAATATAGCTTAATCCTTTTTCGCACAATGCGAGAACGAACTCGATTCTCGGACTACGTGCCGAGTTTATTTAAAACGGTTATTTTTGCGGTTAAATTGCAACTTTAACGCGAATATATGTGACAATTTTTTTTATATACCATATATATATATAATGTTCACGTTTTACATTAGCACGTTTAATTTTGTTTTATTTTTATAGGCTTTTTCATATTCGGAAATGAGAGTGGAGCCGCGAATTTCGGACGCTTTACGATAATATCGCACACCGGCATGAATAATGTTGTAATTTAAAAACGATCGTATTCCATGTGTGAACTATTGTAGTGTAAAATAGATACTGCTTTACAGTATTCTCTTACAGTTGAATAACGTACATTATTAAATAAATTACATTTTATTACGTAACAACAATAAATTATTAAGATATCGATCTTTTTTTTTTTAAATTATATATGCATATTTAAAATATTTATTTTTAATATATATTTTCAATTGAAAATTATATCATATATTTTTGAAATAATAATTTAACAAAAATTAAATTGGGTACGTTTTTTTTCAATAGGTGCTGTATAAGCGTGCGTATGGAACGCGCCTACACACGTGCGAATTATATTATATGTATTATATATAGGGTGTTTCGCTAGTCAGCGAAAGCGTGTCAATGTTAACGTTAAGTAAGTGACCGTATATTTTAACCGGTTACATAGTAATAAATAACCGGGAAAATCGGATCCGATTATCTGTAGCCATCATCGTGACACGTGACCGCTGCACAGATTTAGAATCGCCGCGTTTCCAATACGATTCATTCGTCCCCTTTCGATACACGCACATTTTTTTTTATCGCACGCGCTTCTTCTCAAACTTTTTATATATTTATATTAAACTTACATTATTTTTTTTTTGTATATTAATATATTTTATAAAATATTGATTCGTTATGTTTAAATTTTATTAGTCTATATTAATCGTTTGCATTCAAATATATTACTACTAATTTAAAATTATTATATATAGTTTTTATATTTTAAATATTTTATATATTTCTGTTGTTGAGTGGTTATAAAGAAATTAATCTACATAATCATTGTCGCGCATCAAGTTTCCACATTAATCCAAATGGTGACCTAATTACACCTCTCGAGTGCAAATGGTTAAACAGTTTAGGATGTAAATATTATATTTTTTATATGTTACTAAATACTTTTTAATAATAATATTTTTTATATATATATATCAAAGTTTAGACTGCATAAAATGACAATAATACTCAAATTATCATCGTCATCATCGATGTTTTTCAAATAAGGTCATCGAATCATACATCATCGTATTAGTATGAAGTTTTTCAACACCCTTTATATGATAAAATGTATCGTGCTTTCGCTTCGTTTTCATGGGGGTGAATTTTTGATTAGTTTATAAATCATTGCGTGTATGTGAAATTCGCTGGCGCGTATTTACGACAAAATTTTTATGACTTTATACGAAATACGCATTTTTTCGACAATAAGTAAGATTTAGACGAAATTACGATTCACGCGAACGGCAATACTGTCTAATATAATGATAAATTTGTACTTTCCCCGAGGCTGTACTTAATTTTACGAAAATATAATATTTTTTTTTTGCCCTATATATTATATATTATAATATATTCACATTTGATTCCACGTTTCGTATTATATTTTTATGGTTTACTTTGTGTATAGACGTTGTTTATTTGTGTGTGAATTTTTAATATTATTTGAACGCTTTCACAAATCAAAATATAATATATATATTTTTCATAATTTAAATTTTATATTATTAATCTGCGATAAATATGGCATATATATAATTAGTTCATTAATATGATTGTCTATTTTAATATTAAAATTTTTAATGATATATTTCAATCAGAATTATAAATTGTTTAAAACGTAATATTATATAGTAAATCGGTTAGATAATTAAAACCGGATTAAAATTGCTAATGTTTAATCATACTGCAGATTAAATGATATAAATTAAGGTCGAAATAAAGTTTAATATTTGAGTTTAATTTCAGTATACAGCAAGCAAGGATAGAAAATGAATAGAGAATCCTTTAAAATTATACCTGAATACGTACAAATGTATTTTAATATGAAATTGAAGATTTTTATTGCGAAAACTTTATATTTCTATTTAAATTTTAAATAAAGTATATTGAATCTATATATATATATATATATATATATATATATATATATATATATATATATATATATATATATATATGTAAATTGAAAAATATTTTTCTACATTATAGAAAAAAAAATATTAAAAAATATTTCTATTTTATAGATTATTCATAATGATATAGTTTAAAAAATAAAATTAGTTTCTACGGTTTGGATAATAAGTCTGGTACGAATTAAACGAAAGTTTCAGATTAATTAAACTAGCAGTTACCGTCGAAATTTAGCGGAAACAACGTAAAAAGTTATTCAACAGTTAATCCTACTTACACATTAAACATGTTAAACTACGAAGTAAACTGACAACCTAAAGGACAGTTTTAAAGCTCGGCCTCAAATTTAAAATATGATAATGTAATATTATTTTACACGGTTTACCTTTTTCATGCATACGTATAAATATTTTGCATCACCATATAAAACATTGAGTAATTTTCCATTATAATTAATTTTATTCATAAATATGAAAAAAAAATATCTAAAATTAGTATCGATTCTTATAAAGTGTTAATATAGAATGCAACGTGTTATTTTTTTTTTTCACTTAATAAAGTAATTAATCATAATAAATAATATCGCGTGCGTTTTAGATTTCGGATAAAATAGAAACACCTGCATATAATGTGTTATTCGGAATTTGTTTTAAATAAAATTATTTACTCACTAATTATATTGCCGTTCTCGATGCAGTAGTTGTATACAGATGTAATTTAGATAAGCCACCCCCGTATTAAATAAAAATAAATTATATTCATGAAAATACATTAATATATATTGGAAAGGGGATTTCTTTTTTTTTTTTTGTGGAATATGAAATATTTTAAAATTTTCAATCTGATAATGATTTGAATTTATATTTATTAAAAGTAATTTGAATATTGTAAAATTCTAATTCTAATTGATAATACATAATTATAATGATGATAGTCGGTGTAAATTTTAAACGCCGCTTTCTCCGAGATAAATTCCGTTCAAATATGCCCTTTGCGCATTCGAATTGTTGCTCACATGTAATCAATTTCGAATTAGAACGATTCGCGTGGCGCACAGCGAAATTGCACGGCGATTACAATTGCCCGCGGATAGTGCATTACGTAAAAGTTAACCGTTTGCGTGCGGGGACAGCACGTTTTTAAAACTCGTAAATAGCAATTTAACCTAACGACGTAAACGCGTATAGCGAACGCCGTTAGTGCGAGCTTACGCGACCGCCGGATTAACGCTTAGCGCACGTCGCACTATGACTCGAATAATATCACAATTCGATCGAATCGATCGAACGCAATGCATATTAAACGATAGATTTTTTTTATATTAAAAAAAAAATCATTTTATATAAATTTTTTTCTATAATAATTTCATATTCGTTATATAAATTATTATTTTTAAATTGATTTACGACAAAAATAAAAAGTGATGATATTGATTTGCAATATGATAAATGCAAATTGTAAGTGTTAAAATTGATTTGCAATTTGAATGATAAATTTTCTATGGTTTTTTAAAACATTTTATTTAACCGATTTATATCATTGTTCAATTTAAAGTGCGATATATTTATATAAACTTCTAAATATAAATTTATATATATACATATTTATTTTTTATTTCGATTTATTAGAGTCGTTTCACTTAATCTGCGATTTGTACTGTTGCAATTGCACGTTAAAGCATCATAAAATCTATCTTTGCATACAAAATATATTCTACTTTAACCAATTTTTTTTTGTCGAAATCCGATTAACGTTTTTCATCCCCTAAATGAAAAATAATTTAAAACAACGAGAATTATTAAGCAACAATGAGAACGACGTAGAATTAAAGTGGATTATGCAACCTCGAATTTTTCATTATTATAAATATTTATTATAATCGCACGAAAAATCCAAATATTTTCATTCGGATCGTTGATGAAAATTAGCGCGATTGAAATTTTCCATCTTTTTTTTTTTGTATACGTGTCAAAGAAAAATCGCTATATCGAATATCGGGAAAATTTTGCAAATTTTGTAGTGGCGTTACGAAAATTGGAAGGTGGCGTAAATGGAAAACGACCAGAGTTCAACTGACAAAATAGGTTTTTGCGGACAACTTGCACACGTGCAACCTTTATTAACGTGCCATGGTCCGTGAATAACATGTGCTACACTCGTAAATGCCCCGCACATATACGTCCTGTAATACTAATATATATATATATATATATATATATATATATGGATAATTGCGAAATCCTTCTTTTAAAACATTTTATACAAATATTATGAATATTTTAGTTAGATTTTGTTAATTAAATAATTACATTAATTTATCAGCATTATTTTATTTATAGTATAATTATATAAAATATGGTAAAAAAATAATAATAATTACAATTTTCAAAAAAAAATAAATTATATTTTATAATCCATAAAACGTAAAAAAAATGTCAGTATAATAAAAAACCGCGGATCAACGGTTGACGACCGCCGGTTTACAAGGGGAGAGAAACTCGGACGTAATCCGCGGTTTTTCACACTCATTTCACTGGTAATGGTCGTCTTTTTTCGCCCTTTTGTTCGACGCCCGTTTGTTTTTCTTTCGTTCTATTTTATTTTATTTATTTATTTTTTTTTGTTGTTGTCGTTATTATTTCGCAGAAAAGCTCTTTTCAATTGTTACAAGGCGAAATAATACGTTGTGTTACTGGTTTATATATATATATATATATATATATATATATATATATATATATATATATATATATATATATATATATATATATATATATATATATATAAATATATATATATATATATATATATATATATATTTCTATGTAAGATAAGATGTAAACGGAAATATTTTAACGCGCATAACTAAATATATGAAAAGTTAGAATTTCTCATAAATATTTATGAGTTTGAGTTGTTTTATTAAAATTGAACATTTCTCTTCTCTGTAGCTATATATATATATATATATATATATATATATATATATATATATATATATATATATATATATATATATATATAACTAAGTAAAATATTAAATTTAATAAGTGATACGAATTTTGATAAAATTTATGTAAATATATCTTTATTTTATTAGTAAATTTATGTTATTTTGCGTATATATATATATATATATATATATATATATATATATATAATGATGTATTTCGGAATATTGGAATATATTAATAATATGATATGTCAAACATTATTCCATATATTAGTAATTAAACAAAGCAATCAAATACATTCATTATTAATGTTTATAATAACATCAATAAATTTATATTATTAATGGATTAATTTAAATGAGATTCAATTATTTATTTTAGTTTATTTTACATTATATATATATATATATATATATATATATATATATATTCGATTTTTATCATAAAATATAGATTATTATATAGATTACTTGTTAATTAATGTATATATTATATTATTAATTATTTCTTCCTTCTAGTTAAGATAATATTATTAATAATATAATATATAGTAAAAAAATGATATCAGTTTTTTAACTTATATTTTATAAGACGTTATTTTTTAACATTTTAATTAATTTTAATTAAAACATAGAACAAACATTATTATTAATAAATAAATATAATTGAAAATATAAAATTAAAATTATGTCTACACATGTAAATGTAAAAAATGTAATAAATTTAAACGTATATATATATTTTTAATATATTTTATAAGATGAATATGGAATCAATTTTTTTTTTATATATCGCGACTCCGACCGCGAAATTCGAATTCTTATTATACGGATCGCGAAGTCAATGATAAATGAAACCGTGCCCCTTCCCCCCTATACTCGCCCCCCCCCGCTTACAAATATTGATAAAAATTCCTGTGAAACGGGAGACGGAAATTCGGATACGGCACGCGTATCCGTTTTTCAGGCCGGAAACGTAACGTGAAATATGCGTTTTCTTTTTTTTTTCAGTCGAAAATTCGATACGTGTGAGAGAAATTTTTTTAGCGCGAAGAAAAAGCGTAATTTTCCCTTCCGCAAAGGCTGAATAGATCAAAAAACTTGAGACCGCTCGTAAAACTTTTCCAACTTCATAAACTTAACGCTTCTTTCCAGTGAGGTATGTCGATACGCTTCGTATACAGGGTCAGTCGAAAAAATTGACATCGTCTAACATATTGCGGCGAAAAATCATTACTATTCCACATATTTACACATAATTTAATATATTCATCGTATCGCATAAATATTTCATATTGATCACGTTCAATTTTTATAACTAACAGGACATATAATTTTTTAATTATTAATCTTTCAGACATCAAATTTGTATAATTATAATCAAATATATTGTATTTTATATTTTCAAATTGAGAAATAAAATTAAATTGAGATCATTTGGTAAATTAACAAACACACTAAACCCCGAGCCTATCGTAGATGTTATCGCTAATTTAATGCAATTCTCGCAGAAAATATGTAAAATTTTATATGTACTTGCGTAAATTTATATATGAACCGAAAGATTCTTTTGACGGAAAAGTTCATGGCGAATTTGAAATTCGTTTTTCATACAATTTTCCCTCGGTGTAATTCGACATTATGAAGTTTTAACGTATTCCACATCGTACAGAGTGCGGAAGACGAGGCTGTAATTTTACATATTTTTTTTCAGCGAATATTTCAGAAGCGGATATTGTAAGTTGGCTCCGTACAAATATATATGGTTTTTATGTAATTTGGTCCGGGTGCATACAAATTGAACTCATTACCGGCCCGGTTTTCCCACTTTTCCGTCGCTTCATCCCCTTTTCGCCCTCAACGCGAAAAAAAGGCGTCCTTTTCTCCTTTTTTATTGTTTTATTTTTCGAGTTCGCATTTTTTTTTTTTTTTTGGAAAAATTCAGACTTTTCTTTATTACGACTTAAGCTTTGCGAAGCTTATGAAACTGGTATTTGAACACACTTTTTTACGAGTTTACTTACTCGCCGTGCTACAGCTACATTATCGTTCAAAATAATGATAAGGGTGATAATAATATATTTTTTATATGTATGTGCGTTAGCGGAGGGAGAAAGGGGGGTGTAATTTATTTTGACGGAAAATATCGTCGTAAATTAAGCATTGAAATTTAATGATATTTTGTGTTGAGGAGTGCGTGCACGCATTTTTATTGCTCGTATAAAAACGTAATGAGAACGTCTATTAAACAGTGATAAAATTAATGTGATTTTAATTATGGCATTTAGGGGTTGCGATTAAAACGAAAAGTCGTCTTAAATTTATGTCGCGGTTTTTAATATGATTTAAAAATCTTTAGTAGCACATTTGATTAAAATCTATTCATATTTACTGCTCTTGAAAATCAATAAAAATATAGAATTATAATATTAATAATTTTTTTTAAGTTTAAATTAATAATAGAGAATAGTGTTAGATCTTTCTCTCAATAATGCACGTGAAAATAATCAGTGTAACGGTTGAAGAAATTCGCTGTTAATCACGCTAACGTGTCACCGGCGTATTTTCCCAGGACATTCGGTGGTCCGTTTAATAAATCAAGCTTTTCCGGCGTTCGTCCTTTTCCGTTTCCGCATAATTTTCCACTATTTTCCAACTAGCGTGAAAAGTGAGCGCGAAAACCTTTCCGTTCGTTGAATTCTTTATTTATTGCGAAACATGCACGACATCAACGATTCAGCGCGTATGCGAATTAAAACTTGGAAATCCTGTTTTTTTATTTTTAAGAAAAAATACTTCAGGATATTTTAACAAATAATGTAATAAACAAATATTTTCATTTTTCTTGTAAAATATTCTAAAAATAAAATTAGCTTGGTTTTTCAAATACATTCATATATTTACTTTATTTTTAACGAATATTTTTTAAAAGTTCTTCGATATTAGCTCAACTTACACGTATAAATATAATAATAATCACAAGTAATTTTAAACGTACCTCTTTTTAACATAAAGTTAGTTTCAATAAATACGATTTTCAGCGAATGTTATATCCATACTTTACAATAATTGAAATTAATAAAAAATTTATAACATCAAAATATTTATTGCAAAATTTTTTTAATATTTTAAATTTAAATTTACTATCGATTTACATTAAAAGTAATATATTTTATAAAATAAAATTGATGACTTCATCAATAATTTTGATTGTAAAAAAATTTACACCAAAAATTAGCATGTATTTGTTTCCATTGAATTACTATTAACGCTATCTACAATAAACATTAAAAATATTTATTTATATTCTTAGAGATATATTGAACAATTAAATAGATAATAAAATTTAACGCACCCTGATTTATTTCATCGCTGCAGTCGTCATTGTTCACACTATTATTTTGATTTACTTTCCCGTTTTGTTCACATGTGCAATCTAAAAAATGTATAATTTATATATCTATATATATATATATATATATATATATATATATAATAAACAAATACATATATAAATATGGTAAATAATTACCGTAAAAATTATGATCGCAACATGTTCGATTTGAATTCAAACTTTTATCTTGTACGTTGTTGTCTTCGTAGGAACAATCTATTGTAAAAACATATATAAATTAATTTATAATGAAAATAATTTTTTAAATATATAAAACTTTAAATAATACCATCATCATTAAGATCATTATTTGTCTTATATTCCACATCATTTTTACAAGTACAATCTAAAAATATTTAATACATATTAAGATCATTATTTATTATTTAATATTTTATCTTGAAATTAATGTTTAATCAAATTTAAATATATACCTTGGACATTCGAATCACAGCATTTGGAATTAATACTATTTTTACGATTTTCCAAATTAGTTCCACAAGAACAATCTGCAAACGAGTATAATATCAAATAACTTCTATATTTAAAATATATACTATATATAATATATATAATATACCGTAAATATCTTGATTACAATATTTCGAATTAAATTCGGGATACTCATATTTTAAATTATCTCTACAGGAACAATCTAAAATATATATAAACATGTAAATTATTCACATTAATATATAATAATTTTCAATAATAATTTGTTATATACCATGATCAAATTCGCTACAGCACACTTCCTCAACAATTGTCCATCCTGGAGGTAAGAACGAATTTTTATAAATTGTATTATCGTCGAAGGGATCCGATGAAGTATGCAATGTTTTCTTCATCCATTTTTGTATTATCTTCGGCATTATGGCATTCGGAACATAACTCAATTTATGTACCGTTGAACTTTCCATTTTCTCAAGTGGAGGCTTATACATTTTCACTGGAGCGAATGATTTCGAAATCGGAACACAAATGTTCGGCAAATATGACATATTATGCGTTGTATTATCTAAAAAAAAAAAATATTCAAAATTAAATTAAAATGCTGTTTTATTATTATTATTATAATTATATATTATATTTACCTTCAAACGGTTCTTTAGAAGTACGCATATTGACCGGATGTTTTATCGGTTTCACAAAGACTAACGGTTTTTTTACATAATCATGCATATGCGTGCTCAAATCTTGCAATCGATCTTTTTTATAAAATTCACTATCTTTCGGATGTATTTTTTTAGTTTTCACAACGGGATTTGGTATATATGATAACTGTAAAAAAATATATATATAATCGCGTTTTGATTGCGAAATTTAAAAAAAAAAATAATTTAAATTTTACTCATACTTTATGTATTGTTTCGTCGACCATTTTATCTTTCGGTATTTCTATATTTCTTTTGACTTTATGCGGTTTCGCTCTATAATCACCATCCGCCGGTTTATATGATAAATTATAAACAGTGTCATCTTCGAATGGATGTTTGTTTTTTTCTTGTGAAGATTTCGGTATGATTGGTTGACGTTTTGGAGGTTGACAATATCTCTAACAATCGTCAAATTATCTTATAAAATATAAATTATTCAATATTCATTAAAATGTAAATAAAATTGAAAAAAAAAAATCTTACGATAACTTTCTTTTTTTTGCAATTCTTACAACAATTGCATGGTTTTTTTCGTATATTCGTTATCGGAGTATTTTCATTCGAGATCATATTTCAATCTGTGAATCAGATAAAACATGTGTAAATATTGGAAAAAATAAATATAAAGTTTGAAAATAAGTGTAATGCAAATAATATAATTTCATTATAATTACCGGGAAAATGATTATTTTAAAAGATTATATCTTTAAAAATAATAATAATATTTTAACTATGCGATGTAATAAATTTGAATAACATATGGCGACTGTAAAAACAAATGAAATCCACTTTTATTGTTTAATTTGATTTAAAAATATAATTTATATATAGAAAATATTTAAAATAAGTATTAAAAATATTTACATATAAAGATTTGGAAAATTCTCAAGTTAGATTAATGATCGTTTTATTGGAAAAAATATAAGAAATGACGTCATAACTTCAAAACTATAGTGAAAATAATTATATAACATTAAATTATATCATTGAATTAATTAATGATTCAAACATTAGAATGAGAAATATTTTCATAATTGTTTATGACCAAAATAAAAAACGTTGGAAAATTAAATGTAAAATTGAATATTCAATAGTTACGAATATTTATCGATAATATTTAGAAAATTGTCGAGTAGGCTTTATTAAATAATTGCCAAACGTTAAATAGACTATATTCAACTAATTTTATGACTCTTTTAGAATAAATTAGACGATGGGACGTCGACATAATGAGTCGGGTCTTAGATACTTAGGATTTATTACGAGGCTGGACCTTAATGAGTGTGCCCACCGTCCCTTAAACGGAAAACGCTCCACCAATTAAGGCTCAACGGGTCGGAAAAACGAAAAAACTTTAAGAGAAAATTTTACAGACTTGGACGCCTTCATTTTGATTCATTAACTAATACCAAAATACTTGTATAAGCCGAAAAATATATTCTTGTTTATCCCTTCACAGCTTTAATATTTTAATTATAAATTTTATATACAATTAAATTTTCAGCAAATCATTTTTTCTTCTACTTTTATAATTAATAAATATCAAAATAGCGATGAACATTGTTTTTTTAACGTCTTTCAATTTAAAAAGATTGCCTATTAATGAAGTAGACTGGAAGTTAACAAAAATTTTGCTTAAATATACTTTCCCCAACATTTCTACAAATAGCAAATGTTTTTAGCAATAAGCAGCTATTATACGAAAGGTAGATTTAATAATTGGAAAATTTTGCCCAAAAGGAGATTTTCAATTGCGTGTCTAATTTATCAACAAATACTTACGATGAGATTCTTGTCGGAAAATCAAATTAATATCAAGATGTTTATTTGCACTCGAAAACGTCTGAAAAGAATTTCTTCCAGTTGAAATATAATCTGAAAACAAATTTAATTTTCATACAAATTCGTCGACGAAACGCTACTTTTTCATCTCTTACTTGTTTTCGAAATTTGCAGCAATTTCTACAAAACTGCCAATTTTTCTCTTTTTTTCTATTTGTTCGAAAACTTTGTCTTCTGCAAGTTCAATCTTTTCGATATTTTCACTTTCCTGTGTATAACTTTGAAATGATATTGATATATGTTACATATCGATAAAAATTACAGTCAATATTGATACTTCTATATATATATATATATATATATATATATATATATATATATATATATATATATATATATATATATATATATATATATATATATATATATATATATATATATATATATATATATATATATATATATATATATATATATATATATTATGTATGTCGATTTTTTCCAAAATTTTGGTTGAATAGGCATTTAATGTCAATGATTTTTTATTTTATATCGTGATTAAATTTAAAAATTTAATCACGGTTTAATAAACAAACATACGATATTTATTTTGAAAAAAAAATACTCGTAAAAATGTTATAAAGCTTCGATAACACAGAGCGAAAACCGAAAAATGAACATGGTCGAACCTAAAATACAATAGATAGTTATTTAAAAATAATATAATAATAATAATAAAACACGGAAAAAAAAAATTCCCGAAAGAATAGAATGAAAATAGCGTTCGCGAAAAATGAAAAAAGAGGAATTTTGTAATTTTCCCGGCCGATCGCGGTTTTCATTCTCCGTCGGTTTTTTCCGACTGGAGGATGAGGAATTCCACGGCGAATCATTGCCAACGAAGGCAATCATGACAAAGAACCAACTAAATTTGCCTCGATTAACCAACCCCAATTCCCCATCTTCAATAGGACCAACTCCGGAATTCATTATGTTGAGGGCGAGGAGGGGTATTAAATTCCAAAAATACAACAAAAGGCGATAATTGAAGTTTCAAAGTATAGAATCTTTCATTGTTATTTTTTTTTTAGAAAATATTTAAAATCGTATATGTGCGTTACCATCGGATCACAATATGTATTATTGCTAATGAATATTATAGCCTTTGTAGTAGTAACCTTATATCGAAACGTCTGAAAATGAAATTAAACGCAATGAGACCCGTGTCACGCGACCATTTGTCAATCTTTTCCTTCGTTCACGTGAAAATAATTAAAATTTCACTCGATGTGTCCGACAATTTGTACTGGGAAAATTCAATTAAGCGCAGCACGTGACTTTGCATGATTCATTATTTGTGTGAAACGATGTCGGGGCACCGCAGTGTGAGCACCTGCTCACAAAGGGAAAATACCATCGTTGGGATACAGTTACAATTTTGAGCAAAATCCCAGACTCTGAAAGGTCTTTGTTCGCGTTTCGTGTTCAACGACGAAACCAAATCTAGACACGGTATTAAACATGTTTTTTTTTATTATATATGAAATTTCATGTTTGACATTTAAACCCATCATCATGTTTTCCATTATTTCAAACAATTGTATATGCTATATAAAAAACAAATAAAGTCGATAGTTTAACAGTTATCACCATTTTTCTAGATATATTATAGAATGTAGATTACATTATTACTAAACTACTATCTTCCGACTCAATCTTAAATATTATTTCATTCAATATAATATTATCATATTTTGATATAATTATTAATTATATCACGATATTTATAATTCAAATAAAAAAATAACATAAATATTTCAAAATAATCGATAGAAAGAAAGAAAATAGATTTAACATATATACATATATATATTGAAGAAAGATATTTTCTATTACATAATATACTGCGATCGCGTATTTATTGAGGTTTTGGTCGTTTCCTGTACTATCTAAGGAAGTAAAGGTCAAAATTTGGTCCGCAAAGTGGATCTTAAACGACCAAAAATAATCTTAATTGCGGCTTAGCCGTTATTAATTTCGTTCATTTCATTAAAACCGTCGTAATACGGTTCATTAAATATTCCATTTCATTCAGTTTGATACCTTTCTTAATACGTTATACGTTTAGTGTTATATTTTTTTTTCATTGAAAATTATTAAATAAAGAATAAATGACTCGTTAATATATATATTTTTAATTTTAATATAAATTAAAATATTTTAAATATTATTATTATATTTTAAAATATATAAAATATAGATAGTATTCTTATATTTGTATGTCTTTTTTCATAAGGAAAGAGTCGTTGATCCGACACGTCCTCTAAAATATTACGGTCCCTTTATAAAGCTCATCATCAATTATAATTAACGTATATGTGCTAGGATGAAAAAAAAAGCCGAAACTCACTCTTCAATTTGTAAACATCGTCCTGATGATATTAAGACAGGGAAAAAGAATAGAATAGAATAGAAGAAAACAGAAAACGGCGTAGGCATATGTGTTTATGATGCGATATAAAAGTGCTAAAGTTGACCGCGCGAAAATTGTCCGTGTATATAAAATAAGCCGCACTAAATTTACCGTAATGAAAACTTTCGTATGATGAAATAAATCATGAAAGGGTGGAAAATCGCCCGTCCTCCATTTTATTTAGGGCGCAAAATAGTGTGAGAAGGGCGCTTAGTCTATGAGGCGAAGTGAAAAATTGGTCCCGGACCCCGGACAGAGCCTGCGGTCAAACAATCCCTTCGCCCTTAAAGCGACCCTTCGTGAATGATGAAAAGAAAAAGAAGAAGTAGAAATAAAAAAAAAAACACGACACATCTAATCTGACCCTGGTGTGTAAAACGAATTTGAAGTTTTCTAATTTTATAGGAATGAAAAGGATGTCTTCGTTTTCTATTTTTATCGTTGTGTTTGTTCCATCAAAATCTATTTCAAAAAAAATGTAATATTTTAAATTTAAATCAAAACATTTTTATTACAATTCTGATATTTTTAATTATATAAAAAAAACATTTTATTGTACTAAAACTATCACAAAATATCATATATTAATTTTCATTTTAATTATATATAATAATCACAATACATGTTTTTTAATCGTATATAGTATGAATTGATCAATATTCTATTCAATTTTAAAGTATTAAAAATATTCATTAAATATATTATCCTACAGAATATTACTACTCAGTTTAATTAATTTATTGATAAATAGCGATTTTGATCTCATAAAATTCCAATATTTCCATTTTCAGAAATGAAAGTGAAAAATTGTTTTTCTCTATGTTATTTTATTTGCGAAAATTGCCATGTTTCTCAGTCGAAACATATATGTACACTTTGCAGAGGCACCATATCCCATCAACCGTCCCATTTGGTCTCGGAGCCATGAGAAAGTTCCACTTTGTTTTATGTGGTCAAGACCAGACCGACCCCTCGGTCGTCCGCTTTCTTCTCGACAAATAAATAAAAACATTTCGGACGGCGGCCAAAAAAAAAAGAAAAAAGAAAGAAAGAGAGACAGAGAGAAAGCAAAAGAGAGAACAGTACGAAAGTGAAAAAGTGGACGAGATGTGCCAAAATAAGGGTCCAGAGGCTCAATACGCGTGAAAACTCCATTATTTAGCGACGACGGGTCAAAAGAAAACTGCTGCGAAAGAACCCAAAAATCCGGAGCTTTAATTGGACGTGCGTTAAAGTGGAAATTTGTCGTCGAATACATATTATATATATATATATATATTCTAACAAGTTTAACTATTATTCTTTTGATAGTCGTTAAAATACGGCACATTATTGGACGAAAGTGATATATAGAAAATATTTAGTTTTAATAGTGGAAACATATATAATATAATAATCCTTTTTCATGAAAAAAAAATATTCAAAGTGATCCATTTCTTTCTAGTAAATGTGTATTTTTTTTTTACTATTTTATTATAATATTTTCGGTAATATAATAAAATTGTAATATTAAATCTTGATTTTCATATTAAAAATTTTATATATATATACATTTTTAATAGAAAATGTTTTAAAAACTCGCATATTCGATGTAAACAACAATGGTATTCGAATGAAAAGCGTGGAAATCCACTGAAACTGGATTATTATACACTGGAATGTTGTACTTGCGGATAGTTTCGAAGACTTTTATTCAGCTACGTGGATTTTCCGTTGGCTCAGCGAGAATAATTTCGTTCAGATTTTCGCGATATTGAATGAAAATAGTACGCCATGTGTCCGCCAGGACGACGCCATTGTTGGCTTAGAAAATGGCGTCCGATGGCGATTTATCGTCGTGAAAACTCCGTGGGAAAACCGCTAGCACTCAAATAAAAATCAAACGTAGAATTTTTCTCGAACACGCTTAAAGTAAATTCCAACACTTTACAAAATACATTGTGTCGTGTGATTTTTTTTTTAAATTGCAAAAAGAAAATATATGTAAGTATAATGCAATGATTATATTTTTATATAATATAATATTTATATTTTAAATGATTTAATTTTATACAGTAATATTAATTTAATATTTCAAAAATAAAATTATATTGATTTTTTATCATATTCGTGCCAATGAATAGCACGACTTTCATATTAAAATTGAACACGTAACACGTATGATCATTATAAAAGGAAATAAATGATTATTTTCTTGATATTTTTCCTAAATTATATCTAATACATAAGTCGAATATGATTCTGTGGTCTTTTTTAATAATTTTTATTCATCTTATTCCAAATATTATTACGCATACAATAAGTACCACAATATGGAGTAAGAATTGAAACACTTTAATAAATTTATTATTTTTTTTACGATTTTTTAATAAAAAAAAAATATTCAATACTGATTCGAGATTTGCCCAGTCCGTTTCTTCGTTCAACCACTGATAAATATGTATCTAGGGTTTTAAAGGAGCAAGGACCTGGATTTACGACGAGTTGTAAAAGACAATGTGAAGTAGGTCGAAACCGTTTGTGCTATATGAAATTTCATATAGAGCATTATCAAGCTATGGGAGTGTACGTTTAAATTAATAATTGTATTAAATTATTATTTTTAAAATATTAAATAAGCGTTATCTTTTTCATAGTGCGTGTGGAAATTGCGCCAGAGGAAATTATTCCGATTGTTTTTTACCACAGTGTGTTACCGCTGATGGTATTGAAAAAGGAATAATGACCATAAATAGAAAACTTCCAGGACCATTGATTGAAGTATAAAGTAAACGATTCTTGATTATATATAATTTTTATATTTTTTAAAATAGATATTTTTTTTTTCAGGTATGTCAAGGAGATCTTATAGTGATTGATGTTATGAATATGCTTCATTCTGATACTACTTCGATACATTGGCATGGTTTACTTCAAAAAGGAACTCAATATTTTGATGGTGTACCATTTTTAACGCAATGTCCAATAACGCCAATGTCAAAATTTAGATATACTTTTTGGGCTGATGATGTTGGAACATATTTTTATCATTCGCATTCAGGTTAATCTTTTTTTTTAATTATAAATTTATAAGAATTGAACTATATTTAAGGAAAATTTTAAACATAATATTAACATTCAATTTACAAATAATTTAAAAAATTTGAAACATATACCTGTAAAACATTATTACAATTTTCCTGATCTTTAACAACACTCTGGGACCATTTAATTATTTTTTTACTTAGGTAACATACGACATTATCTCTGTAGGAATATAACTATAATATTGTATACTGTATGAGAAATGTTCGTTTAAATTATATTGTACATTATAAAATTTGTTTTAATTAATTAGGAATGCAAAAATATATCGGAATTTTCGGCGGTTTTATAATTAGAGCACCTCCGGTCGTGGAAAATTTTCCGTCAAATTTATATAACGAAGACGATACTGTTATCATTTTGAGTGATTTTTCTCATGAGGCATCCGAAATGTTTATGGTTGGTCTGCCGACTCGTTTACCCGGTCCTCGTCCACAATCTATACTTATTAATGGAAAAGGGAAATTTTTCGACGTAAACACCTATATATATATATATATATATATATATATATATATATATATATATATATATATATATATATATATATATATATATATATATATATATATATATATATAATTTATTTATTTTATTTTTTATGATGTTGATATAAATTATTTTTTTATATATATAGCCGAATACAAACTCGTTTACTAATTCACCATACGAAACGATTTATGTACAAAGACTTAAAAAATATCGATTAAGAATTATCAGTGCAATTAGTATGGCTTGTCCTATTGAATTTCAGGTAATGATAATTTCACATTTTTTGCAACGATTATTTCAAAAATATGCATTATAGATTGAATCTTTTTTTTGTTTTAACTCAGATTCAAAATCATAAAATGAAAATAATTGCGATGGATGGTTCTCCAGCCTTTTCCGGTTTTATTGATACATTAATTTTAACATCCGGTGAAAGATACGATGTGGTGATTTCGACAAATAAACCGATCGATTTATATTGGATACATACAAGATTATTAGGACTATGTATTGAACAAAATATAACTCAGGTATTGCGATCAATAATAAAAAAATCTACTTATAATTACGGATTATTTTTAAAATATAAATTATATATATATAGTCCGCCATATTATCATATATACCGGGATCGTCTGAAACTAACCAAATGCCTACAGGTTTAAGGATGCCTTATGCAAGAGGAATTGTGAGGATTTTATTCTTAATAATTTAAAATATGTATATAAATATTCAGATAGTAATTAAATTGTAGGTTTTTAATGATCCCACTGTTCCATGTAGAACAAATCCTAATAATTTGTGCGTATCGGATTTATCAAATCCATTAGGTCCTGGATTAGCGAAAGCCACAGTTCAACAAAGATTTTATATGAATTTTGGTTTTAGAGATTCGGATCCCACCACTTTATTCAGAGATGATCACTACGATTCATTTTGGAGTAGGTGTCTCAATAGTACTATTATTACTTTAATTGAATTTTAAATAATATACTATTTTCTATTTTAGATATTGTAGATAACGTTGTTACACTGGGTACTATAAATGGTATAAGTTTTGTATCTCCTTCATCTCCACTTTTAATGCACACACCTCAATCACACATGGTTGAAGTGTGTGATTTAAATCATTTACCAAGTTCTTGTGGAAATGCTACAGTTTGTAGATGTATTCATACTGTAAATATTAAAAGGAATAATGTTGTTGAGTTTGTACTGATTGACGAAAGTCCAGGTATTATTTGATTACGACTTACATATTATTGTTGTTCATATCATATTTTAACTTGGATATAAAATTAGATATGACACCATTGCCTCATCCAATTCATTTTCACGGTTTCAAATTTGCCGTGATCGCTCAGGGTGTTATTCCGAATAATGGAAGTTTGACAATTGAGCAAGTTAAAAAAATGTATAAAAATGGTCTGTTGAAACCGTTGAACGCTAAACCACCTTTGAGAGATACTATAGCAATGAATCCACAGGGTTATGTCATTATTAGATTTGTCGCCGATAATCCAGGTTGGTGAAATTACTGATTTTGAATTTAGAATATTTTTAATTGTTTTTTTTTTAACATTTAATAAAAATATTTTAGGAGTTTGGCTTGTGCATTGTCATATCGATGATCATATGCTCTTCGGTATGGTGTTTGTGATGAATGTTGAAGGACCTATTCCTCCACCTCCTAAAAACTTTCCACAATGTGGAGATTTTCCAGAGGATTAAAAAAATAAATATTTTTGAAGTTATTTCAATATTTATTTTTATATAGGTGTCATAATATATATCTGAATGTAGTTAATATATACTAATAAATATATATTATTAATAATTTAAAAGATTTGTTTATTTGTCAATGATATAATTAGCAGAAAAAATATTTATTTAACGTAAATAATTGTTTTAAATCTTGTCCTTACTTTTTATTTTATAAAATATCATTATGTATATTTATTTTATGATATAAATATGAGATTAAAGTTTAATTTCAAAAGTATTAATGTTCTGTACAAAAAAAAAGGAATTTTATTTCAAAATCACAGTAACACAATATTTAGGCAGAGTTCAATTTTAAAAGATAAGAGAATCTTTTTTTATTTTATTTTTTTCTATTTGCTTTTCGAAAGCTGAACATGTCTATATTATACAAATGTAAAATCTATAGTTTTTATCAAAAGTGATAAAAACGATAAAGCGACGATATTAAATCTATGGAAAAATCTGTCATATTACCATTTTTGACTTCGATACAGATGTTCCATATGATTGGACATATTTCTCACAGATTTAATAAAATTAATAAAAAAAAATCCAATATCCATTTCGAAAAAAAACAATATGAAAGAGGAAAATTTTACAGATTATATAGAAATAATTCAAAATTTAGATAATTTTTTTTTCATTTATTTAATAATAAATCAGAGATCTTATAAAGTAGTCGAATAATTGAAATGAATTCTTTTGATCTTTATAAAATTATTTTTTAATATGAATTATTTCTAACAAGTACGAGCATTAATTCTAATTGTAAATTGCAATCAGATTTTTTGTAGAGAATAATAATAATAAAATAATATTTTAGAATATGAACTATATTTATTTATATAATAAATAATTAAAATATTCTTTATTCTATGTTATAAACATTTGAATGTATTTTATAATTATTTAATTATTATGGGAAATTTCCACATGTTGGATATCCAGGTGGAGGATTTGGTACTGCGCCTTCAATTATTATAACAAACATCATACCAAAGATCATATGATCGTCCACATGACAATGCACAAGCCAATAACCTAATCATACACAAAATATTAATAAAACTATAATATAATTTAAAATCACTATATTTATTTGATATGATCATACCTGGATTATCAGCGACAAATTTTATAACCGAATATCCTTGACTGTGAACCATAATAGTGTCTTTTAATGGTGGACTACCGCTCAACGGTTGCAAAGCGCCTCTTCTATTTAAAGCTCTCACTTGTTGTACAGTTAAACTTCCGTTATTTGGAATTAAACCCTGAGACATAACGGCGAATTTTAATCCGTGCAAATGCATAGGATGAACGATCGGTATCGGTTCTATAAACAATAATAATCTATCATATTAATATATATATATATATATATATATATATACATATATTATTATTACAATTATGAATTTATAACCTGGAGATTCGTCTATTAATACAATTTCGACAACATCGCCCAATCTAAATGTTATAGCATGCGTGCATCTGCATATGGTTGAATTAGCACATCTTGCAGGTAGATTATCGTAATTACATAATTCGATATTATTTATAGTGTTTGGTTGCGATAGAATTGGTGACGGTGGAAGAACAAAGCTTATTCCGTTTACAGTACCCAATAATAAGATATTTCCTCTGGTATCTGAATTAATTAATCAAGTTATTGTGTGTGTGTGTATCTTTTTTATGTAATATATTAAAATTATTTAATAATTGTTACTCCAAAAAGGTTCCATGTTTCCATTTAGGAAGTGTGTATCTGGATTTAATTCTCTATTACCGAATGTCATATAAACTCTACGTGTTAGAGGCAATGCAGCTAAAGCTTGAGTTCTTGGCGAAGTTAAATCAGTGATACATAAATTATTTGGAGATACTCTACACGGAACATCTGGATCGTTCATTACCTGCAAGTATTACATCTGAGAATATTGATACTAGGAAAAAATATTTTTAATTTTATATTGAAATCATATATATTCAATTTTAAAAATATATACAAAATACTAACAACTCCTCTAGGGAATGGTCCTGATCGTCCCGATGGTGTCCTGCCTGTATTTCCTGAACCTGCTATATATGATAAGACAGCGGACTAAAATGTTAATAGAAATATCAGATGCTATCAATGTATTTTCTATATATTAAATTGTAACCGTTATGAAAATAAATATTTAACTTTCATACCTGAGTTATATTCAGTTCAGTACAAACACCGCCTAATCTAGTAAATATCCAATACAATCCAACTGGTCTATTAGCCGAAACTACAACATCAAATCTTTCCCCTGATGTCATTACTATTGTATCAACAATCATTGTGTTTACTGGTGAACCATCTGTAGCAATTATACTCATTCTGTGTCCTTGAATCTGTAAAAAATGAATTAAATTTGTGATATTCACATACAATATCCAATATTTATATATTTATATAAATATTTATTTACCTGTATTTCGATTGGACAAACCATACTAATTGCGCTTATTATTCGAATTCTATACGTATTACCTGATTGTACATAAATAGTTTCAAGCGGTGAATTTGTAAGTGTATTAGTAGCGGGCTGAAAATTAAAAAAAAATATATATATATTAAACGATTGATAATAATATAACATATAACGATATAATTTAATTGTAATTTGTACATCTATGACTTTTCCTCTGCCGTTTATAAGTATAGCTTCCGGTTCCGGTCCCGGTAAACGAGTCGGAAGTCCAACACTGAACATTTCCGATGCCTCGTTAGACCAATCGTTTAGAACAAGTACTCTATCGTCAACATTATACAGATTTGTCGGATAGTTTTCAACTAAACGCGGAGCTCTTACTATAAATCCACCGTAAATACCGGTGAATTTTTGCATACCTATAATTATCGTAAAATAAAATTATAATTTCAATATTGTAATTTTTTTTTAATATTTTCATGTTAATTTAATTTATATACCTGAATGCGAATGATAAAAATATGTGCCTACATCATCAGCGTAAAATGTGTATCTAAAACTAGTCATCGGTGCAATAGCGCATTGGGTCAAATGAGGAACTCCATCAGCATGAGGAGTACCTCTTTGTAAAAGTCCATGCCAATGTATGGATGTTGTATCTGAATGGAGTTCGTTCACCACATCTATTACCATAAGATCACCTTGACATACCTAATTTTATTTTTATGAATTTAATTTATATCTATCATAATTATTATTTGATATATTTTAATATATTGTAGTACTTCAATCAGAGGTCCAGGAAGTTGTCTATTGATTGTTAGTATGCCTTTTTCGATTCCTGCTGCGGGAACACATTGAGGCAAAAAACAATCCGATAAGGCACCATTAGTACAATTACGACATGCTCTGCAAGGATTAAAATGACATTTTTATAAATATCGATTATATATATATTTTTTAACAATAATTATGTAAAAACATACACTCCCATGGCTTGATAATGTTCTATGCGAAGTATTAAACGACAAAGTCTATTTTGTCCTGTTACACATTGCCTTTTGCATTCGGTTGTATAATCGGGATTTTGACCGTTTAAAACCATTTGAACATAAGTGTCCACGGATGAGCGATCAAATATTAACGGAAGTGCTGAAAATGATACATTCATGATCTAATAGTTAATTATATAAATCGTTAATAAAGCGAAAAATAAATATATTTACTCCATATATTATCTTGTGCCAGTGTATCAGATAACAAAAATGTGAAGAAGATCCACAATACGGTCCCCATTTTTTAATGTTGTTGTTTTTTTTTTCTTAATAAAGAATATTATCATTTTGTTCTTATTTATATAAAGCGATATTTTCATTGTCCACGATTTAAATGTGTCGTGATTTAAATGGGAATTTTCAGAAACACGATTTTCACGAAAACGTGTCGGATGATATGATATTAAATTGTTTTGATGCATTATAAAATATAAATTTTTATTTGAGTTAGTGAAATGTAAAAACGTGTTTATGTTTACGAATTTCAGTGCTTATCGACAAAAAATTATCTGTAATGTTACTTTATAATTACTAGTGTGAAAAATATATTATTTTTTTTTTGATTTTATTGCTGAATTTTGTTCTATATTTTTTCTAAATATAAATATTAAAATAAAAATTTCTTAAGTATGAAATTTTTTTTTTTTGGATAAATTAAAAAATATTATATTATAATTTTATATAGGCATAAATTTATATAATATAAATAATTTTCGTTGACGCTTACGTTAGATTTTATAAAATATTTTAATGATTTACAAATAATTCTTTGAATAATAAAATATATTTGATATCGGTGTAGTTTGATCTAATTATTTCGGAAAATGGAGTGAGGAACTAATTATTTTATGATTTATTTTTGGTAAATAAAATCTTCATGAGCAGTCAAAAAATTATTTGGCATTTTAACCCCGTTTTGTTTGAAAAAAAAATTGGTCATATTTTTATCTTCATTATATTTCAATATATCAATATTTGGAAACTGATAAAATTATACTTTATATCACAGATCGAATGAAAAAAATATTTGTTGCAAAATAAATTGTTCAATTCTAATCGAGTTTTCTCAAACGGCGTTTAATTATTGAAAATATTTAATTGTTTAAGATTTTTTTTAATATATATTTTTTGTATTAAATATTTGTTATTGTTTATATATTAAAAAATATCGAATATTTATTAAAATAAAAATAATATTTTTTTAATTATGACGATTTGAGAATAGGTAACGTTAAAAATGAAAATAATGTTTTCTAAACGTATTTTATTTATTAAATTTGAACATATATCAATGACAATATTAAAAATATTATTAAAACATTAATTGTAATAACAAATTAAAACTTTAATATAAATTTTAATCGTTTTTAATTATTTACAAAACTATTCATTACAAAATTCTACATTAAGATAATTAAAAATTTATAATAATAATGAAAAAATAAATAAATATTATATTACTAATAATAATATTAAAAATCTCCACATCTTGGGAAATTGCGTGGAATTGTAACATGTCCTGGTACTCTAAATATCATACTCATTCCATAAATCATATGTTCTTCAACGTGACAATGTATTAACCATGGACCTGAAATAAAAATAAATAAATTAATAATTTTTAAACACACACATTTCAATAACGATTATAATATAATATAAGATAAAATAACCTGGATTATCAGCGATAAATCTTATAACAACATATCCTTGACTTTGAACAGCAACAGTATCTTTGATTGGTGCATAGGCATTATTTCCTCTGAATATTGTTAAGGCTTCTAATCGTCTTATATCGTCAATTGTTAATGCACCGACTTTGGGAATTTGTCCTTGAGACAAAACCATGAATTTAAATCCATGCAAATGTATCGGATGTATGACTGGAGATATCGCTGCACAAATTAAACACAACTAAATATATAAATATATTACTAGATAATTCTATATATTAAAAATAATAATAGATTTTGATATGAAAAAAATTTAAAATCGATATTTATACTAGAAATAATTTTAAAATTCAAACATTATTAACGACAAACATACGATTCAACTATCATACAAGTACGCGATATATAATTCGCGTTCGTTCAAAACGGCAAAAGTTTGAGAAGCGCAGCGGCGCATTTATTACGTAAGACAGCCGGTTCATACTTAGCGATTCGTCGAACAATATCACTTCGACTAGTGAATTCCTAGCTATATCAACGATGTGTGTGCATGTGCAAATTTCTCTATTTCTACAATGAGGCGGTAACGGTGCATTGAACATACAATATTCGCTGTGATTGTTCTGATGATTTTGACTTATCAACGGATGCGATGGTGAAACGTGCGATATGCCGTTCATAGTACCCAAATCTATTTCTAGGCCGAATAAATCTGAAAATATACAATTTTACATTCAAATATTATATATAAATATAATAATAATAATGTAAGTCGATAACATTGTTTTAGATTTATATCGTGGAATTTAAAAAAAAAAATTCATTCACTTAAAAATGGATCGTATGTTCTATTGCTGAAAAACGAATCTGTATCCATTTGGCGAATAGAAAATGGTAAATAGATTTTTCTATCCGGCGGTCTGAAAGGGAAATTGTTCGTCTGCTGCAAACTTTTCAAATCTTTTATACACACGTTCGTCGGAAGAATGCAAGGTGCATTGATATCGTTCATTGTCTGAAATTATAATGTTTCATTAATGATTAATGTAATATTTTTTTTTTATATAAAATCGTATAATACTTACCACACCCCTTAAAAATCCTGCATAGTTGCGTGGAAATATTGGGAATTGATTAGTGTTTCCCGAATTCTCTCTATATGATAAAACGGCCGTCTAAAATTTGAAAATAATAAAATATTTTATGATTATTTACAATATCTCAATGATGCAATTAATAATAAGTAATTATTTGAAATGTTCAAATTATTTGTAAAAATATAATATATTAAATCGTTGCAGATATGGTTAAAATAATATGCTTGAAAACATGACGTAATAGGAAAACTTTGAAAAGTGAATACGAATAACAAGCCAGTTCACAAAGCGCTAACGAATAGTTTCGAATTATTTGTACGACGTCGTAGAGACGAAAGGTTGAGCATTTCTGCCTCAGATGATTGCATTCAGAGCATATCAAAAGTTTGTCATGCGGCAAAAGTAATCTTTTGTATTATTATCGTCATTATTTGCGAATTTGACCGCAATTTTGATTTTGAGCAGTATTTTGATTTATGCGCATGAAAACAAAACATGAATAAAACATGAAACCGTAAACCATCAATGATCGCATCTGATTGTATAGGCGATTTATTATATGTGTATTTATAAATATTGTTTTTTTTTAGTTTTATTATCAACATAAAATATTATACAATTTAATATGAATTATTCTTATATACTATTTTTTTTCAGATTAATCTGATCGCAATGCATGAATATTAATGTAAGTAAATATCATTGCTGTATATTCAGGGTGTTCTAGGTGTATACCGCACACCCGTAAAATATGATATATTTGTTAAAATATAATTTTTATTTTTGATAATAAAATTGTAAAATATATATTAAAAAAACGAAGACATATCGATGTAAATATATAAGTTTTTTTATAGTACACATCCAGTGATCCTAAATATCTTACGCTACTGTAATTTATATAATATTTTATATTAAATTATACCTGGAATACTTCATTCAAAGCGCAAAATCCAACCAATCTAGCATGAATCCAATATAAACTAACTGGATCTAATGCTGACTTCCAAGCGGTCACAATAATATCGTATCTCTCTCCGGTTGTTATAACCAAAGTGTTAACATTAACCGGTTGAATTTCATTTCCGTCAACGGCCACCACGGTCATAGTATGATCTTGAATCTAAAACGAAAACGAATAATAAAAAAATGATTAGACGACTAGACGGACGAAACGGGAACACGTACGTCGTGAAAAATGTATAATTTTCGCTTTTAAAAATACCTGAATTTCCATGGGACAAACACCGCTGCCCGCATTGATAATTCTGAAACGGTGCCTTGAACCTCTTCTCACGTAGAATGTCTCGTACGGTGTGGGTGTAAAGATGTGCGTGAGGTTCTGAAAACCGCATACACAAACGTACGTTAAAAAGTCTGAAGAAAAATAATATATAAAAAAAAAAACAAGCGGAAAGTACGGCGATGGGAGCTCTGAAAAAAAAAGGAAAAAAGAAGAAGTGGAAAACGGAGCCATAGAAGCGCGGATATTTTCGGTCTTTTTGCGGCGGGAAGGTTTCTTTTTTTTTCTTCTTTTTCTTTTCTTTTTCTTTTTTTTTTTTTTTGGTAAAAAGAGAGACGTTTGCCAGGGTGAGCGCAAACAAGCGCGCGAGAATATTAAACGAAAAATGTCTCGGGTTGCCCGAAAGACGCATTTCAGACGCACGTCTAGCATACATTTTCTAACATAAATCACAAGATTCACACATATATATGTTATAATATACATACACACACACACATATATATTTACATTTACAGAGTGTTTAAAAGCATAATAACATACAATTTAACGAAAATTGTCATAGAAATCCATTGAATAAGAATTTAATATTCACATTGAATAAATATTTTGGCAATAATTATGAATTAATATAAAATCAGATAAATTATCTAAAATATTTCAATCAAATTTCATAAAAAAATATTAAATTGTATTACATTAAAAAAAATTGTTCTAATAAATTTGTAAAAATACGTAATAATTGTTTTTTTTTTTCAAACAAAATGAAAATCTAAATATTAAATCGATCGATATAAATAAATTTTAATTAATTATGCGTCATTGAGAAGTGTATTTATTTGAAATAATGAGGAATTTTAATCGGATTTGTAAATAAATAGAATTCCATAATTTCGCTAAGCTGTCATAAAATGTTTCAAAATACGTTTCTGAGAAAAATAAATAGGGCCACGTTCAAATAACTTTTAAGCTAAATTTAAATTCTAAATTATCTAAACATGTGTATTTTTAATAAAAATTTGTCTATTTACGTTTCGTTTTAAATATAATAATTATTTACAAATTCAAAGAAGCTTAAAATTTATTATTTACATTGCTTACGTTTTTATATTATATTTTAAATATAGCACGAATTTTCACGTATATATAATAAAGTGGGATAAATCCATAAAATTTCAAGGATTTTATATAAAAATAAGATACAGCAGTTTTAGAAAATGTTTATATTTTTTATGTATGTGTAAATTTATAATTATTGAAAAATTCAATATATTATATTATTTATTCAATTACTTTTAAAATAAAAAGTATTTTTATTGTCAATTATTCAATCTTTAATTTCAGTTTATAATATAACTCGTTATTTTTTTTTAAATTAATGACTTTCACACGTTATGGAATATAAATAATTGTTATAAACAATTCAATGAATAAGTAGACTATTGCAATGCAATTTTTCATATGAAAATATGCATAAATTTTAATCAACCTGTATACACGCGAATTTATTATATATATATATATATGGCAATCGTTCAAAAAAGAAGTTTTGTAAAATAAATGTCACGATAGCGAAGAAAAAGAAGTTCACGGCTAGCAACAGTACATTTTCTCATTAATGAAAGTTTAGCACTTATCTTTTATAAATCGGAGACAAATTAGTTCGAATGTCTGCGATCGCGAAGACGAGTCATTAAAATTTATTTTCAAAGTCGACTCTTTCCATAAACATGCGATAGTTTAATGGCGAATGTCACCTCTAAGTGCGATGACATGAAAATAATGCAAAATAATAATAATAATAATAATATATTATATATAATATAACGTGCATGCGTATTAAAATTAAAACGTTATAGTTGGGGTGCGTTTATTAAAATGAGAAATGATTTAAAAGTTTCGACGAATGATTCTAATTTTTTGATATTAGATGAAATATTATGATATCATTTTTTATTGTTAATTGAAATCGAGCGTTAAAAATATATTAAATCTTATAATGGATATTTATCAGATAATCGAATTAGAAAAAATGAATTAGAACCTTTACAAGTTTCAAACTTTCTTTTTTTAGTTTAGCAATTTATTTTTTATAGAACGTTCTTAATATACTATATATATTTTTAAAATTATAAGATCCATTTATATAAAATGTACGACTAAATATATGATATATTTTTGTCGAATGCAGAAGTGGATAAAGTTTTGATTATTACAGATAATTTTTTTTTTAAACTCTTATCTAATATTTCATCCACATAAATCTGTGCATAATTGTAGGAATATTCATTTACATTTTATATAATATATAAGTAAAAAAATATATTTTCTTTTTATCAAATTTATTCGACGATTTTAAGTTAACTAAAATATATTTTTTTAAGATCCCCGTGCATCGTAGACCGTATACACGACCGGGGAAAATTTCCTCAACGATCCACATTTGGGTCACGACCCTCACTTTGGGAAGCACTTGACTATAATGCGAGATAGTCAATGTACTCCCGTAAGGAAAAAAGTTTAGAAAAAAAAAACGGAAATGAACTTACATCACGATACTTTCCACGTCCGTTTATGAGCAAGGCTTCTGGAAGCAATCCAGGTTGCCTGGTAGGCAGACCAGCATGGAATAATTCTGGAGCATTATGGGACCAATCGCTGAGTATAATTACGTGATTGTCTGTATCATACCAAGTGGCAATAGGATTGAGAGCCGGTGGACTTCTGACTATTAAACCGCCAAATACACCATTGTACCTTTGAACGCCTGAAATTTTAACAATTATGTACCATAGATCGTATTTCTACTATTCATTAGAGAGCCACACGTGGATTATTATCATATAACTGAATTCATTTCTATTTAAAATTGTAAAATTCTTTCAATGTTTGTTTTAATGAATATTAATGTAAATAAAATGTAATATAATCTACTTGCCTGAATGTGAATGATAAAAGAATGTACCGGGAGCATCTGGTCTAAATGTATATCTAAACCTTGTATTGGGATTTATAGGACATTGTGTCACAAAAGGCACACCGTCCATAGTTTGAAATCTTTTCTGTAGAATCCCGTGCCAATGAATCGACATAGAATCCGAATGCATTTTGTTATATACGTCGACTACAATAGTATCGCCATCGCATACCTAAATAAAAAAAAAAGAAAATATTTCAATCATACAAGTGGACCGCGTTAAGAATTCGTGCACAGATTTATTTCTAATCACAACTAATAAAATAATTAATATTTATTTATAAATGACAATTACTTCTAAAAGAGGTCCCGGTATTTGTCTATTGATCGATGATATTCCCTTTTCAAAACCGTCAGTTGGTACACATTGAGGTCTATAACAATCGTTTGTTACGCCCAAACCGCACCCTCCGCACGCCCTTAAATGTCAAATCGATAATAAATTTTACATTATATATATTTTTATTAAAAATATAAATAAAATTTTACATACGCTCCCATAGCTTGATAGTTTTCAACATTCATTCGCATATAACAATATCTATTTTGTCCCATCACACAGGTTCTTTTACATGCTGACATAGGCGAATATATTGGAAAATGTTTTGCCGCTGTGGTATTATCTGAATTTAAATCCATTTCTACTTCTAAATCTAGAGGTAATGCTAAAAAATTACAATGAAAATAATTAAAAAAGACATCTTTAAAATATATACACATTCTAATATATTATATAATATTAAAATATATATGTAATTTAAACGTTTTAAATACAAGGAAAAATGTTATTTTTACTGAATTCAAAATTTCATTATGCTAATAGTTTTGTAATAATGTCGTTTCAGTACATTTGTCGATTCGCAAGGTTTGAGAACCGCTGACCCGACCAATTTTCGGCTTGACCGCGGGTCACGTGAAACGAGGGTAAAAACGTAATGTTTTTCGGCGTTTAATATTACTTTCTTGACCCATCCGCGTACGAATGTTTTTTTTTTTTTTTTTGGACTAGATGTGGGTTCATCAGGCGAAGTAATTTGTAAACGTCGCAAACACCTGACGGGTCGACTGCGACCGCGGCGCGCGGTTTAGAACATCTGTCGAAACCGACGCCGTAAAAAGTACGCGCGTAAATAACGATGCGACTCGATTCAAATCCGTGCTCCCGTTTTATATATTATTTATTTTTTTTAATATGAAAATATTTTTAAATAATAGTATATTATCTATTATTAAAATAGTAATAAGTTTAAAATTTATAAATTTTGATTAATCAAATACACTTTATATGGGATTATTTTTTGATACATAAATATCGAAATTTAATAATACAAAAATTGTACCTAGTTTTCATATAAAATAAATTTTTTATTATATAATAATTTATATTTATTATTAAAAAAAATATATATAAAATGTACTAACCAAATTCTGGATCGTCGGAAGTCGATTCTTCAAAATCGACGGTGGTCGTTTCATCTTCGATCTGTCCGTTGATAGTTAAAAATGTAACGGTTAAAATTAACAGCACCGTTTTCGACATGACTCCGTGCGCGTTTAACCGACAACACTGAAAATGCCGCCGTTAATATGTGAGTATTTATAATAAATTCGCACAATTATATATTCGCATCGGCGGAACACTCTCTTATTTACATAATCATGTTTAAAAAATATATATATTTATATATATAGAATTAAAGTGATAACACCAAACGATGCGGCAGTGTCATTATCGGTCCATTAAACTTTCTTATCGTTCGTCTATCGTAAATTATTTACATCTAGATTATTGTAATAATCCATATGAATATGTTTTTTTTATAAAATCCGTATTATATATCTTTTGAATTTAATTAATCGTATAATTTCAAGGTTTTTTTAATATCTTATATATAAAATGCTAACCCTGAGCGCCGTCAATATCACATTTTATTTTATAATTTTATATTAAATAATATTTAACAACTCAAAATTTACATCCTTGCCATTCTGAAATTTAATTTATTAGTATATTGTAACATTTATAATATTTAATAATTTCCGATCTAATTTTATTTCGATTTTATTTCAGTTTTCATACTAAATTTGTTTGATTAATTTTATATAATAAAAACATGTGAATTTCTAATGATAATGATAATTTAGAAATAAATCATATCAGAAACGTATTAATTAAATTATTCTAAAAAAAATGATTATTTTAGTGTATTGTATATACAGAATTAATTTATTGACCACAAATTCGGTTTTATTAAATACTTCGCAGAGGCAAGAAAATTTAGATGAGAAAAATCGTTTTAACCCTCGCGGTGCATGCGATTAAAACCAACAAATTAAAACATTAGTGGAATGCGTTAAATTTTCGCGTACTGCACAACTTTTAACTAATCCGAAACAATTTCCAATTTAAAGTTTTCAGCAAAATAAAAACCGCACTTGGAGCAGTGCCGCGAATTAATTTCGCATGACTTGTCGAGGCTCAAACTCGAAATTTTGCAATCTAATTCGATGTGAAAAACGCGAAATTAACGTAAAATTTGAATAAAAATCTCAACGGTTTAACCGGCTGTGACCAACTTTTGGTGCGTGTTTTATTTATTGACGGCCTCGATAATTACTCGTATATTAAACGTCGTGTTTCAGTTTTATAATTAAATTATATGTAATATATATATATATATATATATATATATATATATATATATATATTAATTTAAATTATCGACATAAAACGTTTTTTAAGTTTTTATAGTTAATGAAATAAATATTTTTATTTTTTAATTAAAATATTACTCTTATATAAATAATTCTAAAAAAATAAGAAATTCTGATGAATACAATTCTCTAGTGTATTAAAATAATTTTAATGAGGTTAAAAAGAAAAAAATAATATTAAAATAAATATGAGTGGTGCGAGAATCTGTAAAAGGATCACTAGTAATTTCCTTCAAAGTAAAAAACAAGAAATCATATTTTTTTTAATTTTGATTTCTAAAGGACTTCTAATTATATATTTGAGGATTCAATAATAAAATTAAAAAAAAATTTTTTTTCATGCTCTATACAAGTTCATTATTAATCAGTTGTAACAAATTTATTTATATTTTAGTATATAAGAAATTTATTTTTGATACATGCGTAAAAAATTCACCAACCCTGAATTGAATAATTATATATTTTAATACATTAAAATATAAATATTATATTCCGTGACTATATTATATATGAAATCAATCATGATTGTTTTCATGTTAATAATATGTATGATAAACGTAATATATTTCAATTGAAAAAAGTCATCTTATTCAAAAAATGTTAATTCAATATTAAAATAAATACTTTCTAACGTTAATGGCTTAATAAAAAATATATTTATATAAATAATGACGTGCGTTAATCATATTTATCTATTTTATATTTACATGAGAGCGTACAAAACAAGAATGAAAAATAACTATATAAACATTGAATGGGTGAATGATTTTTTTAACCTGATAATTATATTGTAAATTTCAAAGTGTGTCATTTAATCTGTTACTATATAGAAGCAAAATGCGAAATTTTATTTTAAGAAAAAACGAATAATATATTAATTGAATTGCAAAGTGAATATAATAACTAATTAAATTTAAAGTTGCCCGCGTGAAAAACATTATTTATAGCGGTTATTTTTATAAATATAAATCTTATAAACGGGTTATTCTGAATAATCTTGTGTAAAAAAACACAGTTAGCACGTGATATTGTCTTGGTTAATATACATTAAATGTAAATCGAACCCGTGACCTGTTTGTAAATACGCAATGCTTCAGATAATATTTGACAAATATAAAAATCATTAAATTTCTTAGTAAGTTTTATAAATATCTCTTTGAATTATTTGTGTAATAAAAATATAAAAATAAAAAAATCCGTAATAAATTATAAATAATTACCATATATTAATATAATAAATATTAATCATTAATTTATTGTAATATATGTGTAAAAAAAATGTTAATATAATATTTTAATCTGACTCGGCAATTTAATTTACTAAACAAATTTAATTAAGAAATAACTTCGCAGATCTAAAATAATTTAAAATATTTATTATTTATTTTACACTTTTCGCGATAATAAAATATTTATCTTAAAATTACTACAGCTTAAAATTTTAATTGAATTCTGAAAATTAAATATTTATAAAATAATTTTATGATAATTATATATATATATATATATATATATATATATATATATATATATATATATATATATATATATATATATATGAAAGGTAGACTTGTCATTTTTGGAAAAAATCATAAAAAACGATTGAATTTTAATTATTTAGACTTACAATAAATAAAATAAAAAAGCAGTATATTTCTAAAATTCAAAAACATGTAAATGTGTCCTTTGTGTATACGAAACTGGAGTAATTTGTACGGCGAACCGGTATAGCAAACACGGCGATTGACTATTGTTTGCAATCTCGTCGTGTTTAGATAGTTGTTGTTTTTGGTCTGACGCTTCACAATCGCAAATATTTACCGACGAAGGTGAACTATTCGATATTGTTTGCATTGCCATCGATGCCAAAGGATCTATCTGCTCAATATGCACGCGCCACGTCATCTAGTGCGAAAAAACTAGCTTGGATTTGACAATAAATAGTCAAAGTACGGTGAAACTATATTACGCTTTTCGAATTCATTTTTTCCAATATATATATATATATATATATATATATATATATATATATATATATATATATATATTAAAATAAATTAATCAAAATCTCTGTATATAGTATTTGAATATATATTATATATAATTACAAAAATAATTTTATATGATTATTATTTTCATCAAAAATCTCTATATTTTAACTTAAATTATAGAAAAAATATATTCTCCAAAAAAAATTTAAATCTGAAATTTTTATAATAAAATTCATCTTTCATAACTTAAATTCAAATTTTTATCTATCGAGTTTACAATTTAAATGACATTTTCTGTTACATAAATGAATAATCTAATACATGGGTTTTTAATCTATTTTTGACGATTTAAATTTTAATAAATTATCATTAACATCATAATTATATATTTTATAAATAAATAACCTCAATAATTTAACTATAAAAAAAATCTAATAATTAAGTATTAATATTTACCATTTTTTCCAATAAATTGTCTAAATTAAAATATTAATTAAAAATTCTTTATATAATTTATATTATTAAAAAAAAAAGTTTAATATTAATAATTTCAATTTATATGCTAATATTTGAGAATCGCTGCATCTGATACGAAAACGATAGAATTCACATTTCCATAAATAGGATTTAGTGTTAAAATAAAAAAAAAATATTTGACCATAGCGAATTTTCCGCAGTTTTTCGTCTACATTTTATATTAATATTTAATTCAATATTAAAGTTGTGCAAAACGATAAATTTCACAGTGTCGTGCTTTTTCTGAATACGCGACAAATAAAACAACAGCGCAATAAACAATTTCACATATCGAAGACCTCTATTTCGCATACAAAGAAACATTTTACGTTCGAATGCATTTGTTCCCTTTTGAATATTTTACGAATTTTAAATTGCGACTGTCGTATTATATTATATATGTGTTATATATGTATATATAGTACATTGTGTTATATGAAATTGTTTCGTTTTTCGGTTTTAAAAATTTCGTCCATTATATTTTGAACGGGACGAGCGAGCGTCGTAAAATTTACGACGACGTATGTCCGTCCATTTAGTGCCCGAAACGACGACCAAAATAAAAATAGTTACATACAAATTGAAGACTGCTTTAGAAAATGTTTTAACTTTGTCACAAAGTAAACTAGAAACAGATAAATTTGTGACGTCACAAACTATAGTTATAAAATTTGATCAGTATAGAAATATTGAATTCATTCTGAAGAATGATAAATTAATTAATATTATATTAAATTAAAAAATAAAATGTGTATTTAAATGCAGATCATAGGTTTACAAAATTTTAACGAGTAATTGTGTATAATTTAATCATCCTGTATATTTGAATACGCATCCCACTTTCAGCCTTAACATTCTATTATAAAGCAAGCAAGACTTAACATTAAAGAGAAAGCTTTATACGCCTTCAAGATAGGATTATGCCGTAAGTTTTGCACTTTTTCCAGTAATCTTCATCCCCCGAATTTTTTAACGCGAACGCATTTATATACAATCTACTCGGGGATAAGTGGAAAATACACACACACACACAAAAAAAGTTACAATAAAAAGGAGAGAAGGAAAATTTTTGACGGCAACTTTTCGCTTTTAGATGCGATAGGAGAAGAGTAAAACAAAAAAAAAATGGAAAAAAAGAAAGAAAATTTGGGGGGGGGGATGGTGAAGGCGAAAGACGTTTCTTTTTTCGTTATACCCCGTTAATTAATGTCGAAAGCTGCGAAACTCGAGAACGTCGAAAGAATTAAGGCACGCGAGGGACAACCGGAAAAGCGATCTCTTCTCGTTCTATGCTCGTTTTTGTTTATTATCATTTGTTGTGTCTATGGTGTGTTCGTAACGTGCCGGTCGTAATTTTATAATTTTTTATCATTATGCCGTACATTTTGTTTTTACAAAGAAAAACGCCCCCGAGCGCTAGACGTTTCCGGTGGAAAAAAAAAGTTTTTCATTATGCGAGTAGGCTAAAAAAAAATGTATATACATTGCTTTAAAAAAAAATATTTGCTTTCTCGCGTTCGCCCATAAATGTTGTTGTTTGTTTCGTATTTTTTGTTTATTTTTCGCGTGATTTTTAATTATGTTTTCTAACTGTATACACATATATATATATATATATATATATATATATATATAATATATATAACTTATATATATATATATATATATATATATATATATATATATATATATATATATATATATATATATTTTTTTTTTTTTTAATTTTTTTTTTCAACTGAATCGTGTGTAAAAGGACACAAGATGACAAAATTAAGATTAATTTTATATTTATTTTTGTAAAACAACATATATACGTATTTATAATATTTTAATATAAATCATCGATTTTTTATAGACACATTCTCTTTGTATTTTCAACATAAATTTGTATGATTATAGAAAAATATTAAAGAAATATTTTATTTAAAATCGAATATTTTTAAACTCAATCGGGAAAGTTAAACATGAAATTCATATTAAAATTTTGCAATATATAAAAAAGAGTTAACATATAAATAATTTATGTAATTAAATTTAATATATGATAAAAATGTATATAATTCAAAATTATTTAATAAAAAGATAAATTTATAACAATATATAGAATCGACCCAATTCACAAGTATTTATATTTATAGAGATGTCTCTGAATTTATTTTATTTTATATATATCCGGTTCTTGAAGACTTTGAAGTGATATATATGATATTTTAAAAGGAAATGCTCAACAGTACGGAAAAACTTAAGTATTGTTGTCTAAATAAATCGGCGTGAAAGCGATAAAATCAGCGAACCATCGCTGGCTATATTTGACCGATACAGCCTTTTATTTGAGACCCCTTCTAATTTGAGGACAGCAATTCAATGGGAATCTATCAGTGGAGATGGAACCAAACGAGCTGGATTTTATTGTAAGATAGGGGAAAAAATATACGAAGAGACGAAATAGGAGGCAAGCAAAAAAAAAAAAAAACTAGGAAAATCGCTAAGGGAAAATGGAAGGAAAACGAACGGGAATAGTTGTTGTAGGGTGGTTGGCTGAAGGAAAAACGGAATGGAGTTTCCTTCTGTGTATTTTTCGAGTGCGCTTTAGTAAATTAACTGTCCAAAGGCTCGAACGCTACTGAATAGTCTTTTATGCGAGAATATTCGTTTATGTCTTTTATATCTTTATTTATTATGTTTTAGCATTAATGTTCACCCGAAGCCGCTCTCATACCTCTTGTGTGCGATATTTTCGCGTTTTCCAGCAAAATTATTTTCCGTTAAATATATTTATTCACGTGAAAAACACTAGCATATTTCAAAAGAGGCGTAATATTAAACATAACTTACAATGAAAATTATTTTCATTATTTTATTCCATTAACAAATGTATTTATTAATATATACATATATTAAATCTATATATAATTTTCATGAAGATATTTTTATGCTTGATTATATGAATATACAGCATTCTATTTATTTCTATTTACTATTGAATGTTACATATATATGTATATATTGAAACTCTTAAAGGGTAAATAATAGAAATGTGAAGACGATACGAAAATAAAACAAGAAGAATCCCATTGATTCAGCAGAATAATTCGGAATACCTTTGAGATGGAAGATTTTCCTCGATTTTCCACGCAGACACATATCAATTTGAGAGGAAAAAAAAATAAACGTAAACAATCGAAGCTCATCAGACGACACTCTTTTACGAATGAACAAAGGGTGTATTATTTTTTATTTCAGTGTGATATTTAAAAAAAAATTATTATTGAATTATAATTTAAAAAAAAATATTTAAATCAATATCGTTAATAAATAATATAAGCAATACTTATCGTTGTACGTTTCATATATATATATATATATGAGGGTGTGTGTGTGTATGTGTGTGTGTAGTAGTAGTGGTAGTTTATCGCGTACAGAAGATAATTTTCAAAACAAATTATATTATTTTCAATGAAAAATAAACTTAGCAAAGTTTCTACTGAAAACAATGAAGGCTTTTCATCGTAATAAAGCGATTTTCGTTGTGAATTTGAAGAAAATGAGCACTACACCCCTGGCAACCTTTGACTTTTGCGAGCTGCGACAAAATCCTGTCGTAAATTGTAGATAGTTTTCGCAAATGAAAGATGTCTCTCAGCGAATATACACATTCGCTAGCGTATATTTCAGTCAAAGCGTAATTGGATTCGTATATATCATTGTCACGTAATAATCCTTGAAATTATACAAGAAAGTCTCTATTATACAGAGTGACAGCGAGTAACTCGGTTTAAAAATTAATTATTACAGTATGATTACGAATTTAAAAATATTCGTTATAAATTAATAATGTAATGAGAACTTCTAAATAATAAATACTTTTCGATATTTCATAAGAAAAGACTTGACTATAAGAAATTTCATAATAAATGTCGGTTATAAATTGATAGCTTAAAAAAATAAATTTATGGTAAATAAATTTTATCATAAAATAAATAAAAAAATAAAATACAATTTGTACGAATTGTAGTAATACGTTCATATGAAATTTGACTTGATTAGATAAGTGAAACTTGGTCAACATGGGAATTTCTGTGCTGGACATCCATTGTAATTATGTTGGGAATTTGTTGTGAATTGTAACATCATTTATTACTCCGGTAAAATTAGACGTTTTTGATGATTTTTTTATATCGTGAAATTTCTTTCTGGAAATATATTCTACATAACGAGTTGAACGAGGATCAGAAGAGTTCCCACCTCCAAAGAGGGAGCTTCCCTCCGAAAATCACGAAAAACCTCCAAAATTTCGACCGTTTTTGAGTTTTCCGGATTTATCTCAAAAACCATAATTCGGATTGAAAAAGTGTCAATGAATAAAATATTGCTCATAAAATTCTACATTTAAAATGTTATATTAATAATTTGCGTAATTGTCACTGATTTCCCGTAAAAAGTGCTCGAAAATAGGCCTAAAATGGACCTCTCGGCCAAAAGTGTTCGTTGCGCGGTTTTGGTAACGATTATCTCAAAACAGGTTGATTTTACGGGGGTATCGAAGAGGAAAAAAGTTGTAGAGCAAATCCTGCTTTATAATAATCACTTATTACATTTTAAGTTAATTTTCTGAGTTTTTTCAAAATTTAAGTTTTTCCGATTTTGATCCGACGTTTTTGCACAGTAGTCTGGCAGTTAAATGCATTTTTTAATAATAAAAATATCGATATCCTGAAATTTCTTTCTTAAAACGCATTTAAAATAACAAGCTGTAATTGAATACAAAAAGTTTCATCCTCCAAAGAGGGAGCTTCCTCTTATATTTACCGAAAACCATCCAAAATTTGACTTTTTTTCAGTTTTTCGCTTACAACTTAGAAACTATTACTCAAACTGAAAAGATGTTCAAAAACAAAATATTCCTTATAAAATTCTTCATTAAAAATGTTCTATTCATAATTTGCGTAATTGCGTTAATTTTCTCTAGAAAAGCCCTCAAAGTAGAGGATGCCGCGTTGACAAAGGGGGTGTTTTTAGAGGTTTCGACAAATATCTCGAAACCTATCAACTAGCGCCCAATATCTCTTCATATATCGTAAAGAACAGGATTTTTGCTATTGGCTAATTATAATTTGCTTTATTTTAACTTAGGATATTACATTTTTTTTGGCGCTTAAAGTTGAGCATTTTTTTCGCGATTGCACATTGTACGCATAAAACTTCGTTCAATTTTGGACTTACTACCTGCTCAGGGATTTGTAATCCTTTTATATTTAAGAATGCATTCGTAACTAATCTTAGAAAGATAAATAATTTTTGTTTTCAATATTAATTTTTGAAATATATATTTAGGTAGATTTTGTTTATAATATTTATTTCAAATATAATACTTCTAAAATATAATTTTGTCATATTTTTTTTATTTTCATACTAATATACATTAATTTCTTTAGTTAATAGTGAATTAGTAAAAAAAATATATTTTGATTAAAAAATGTTGGAAATTTTAAATATTATTTATAATTCTCGCATAGAAACTGAGAAACCTAAACTTTTTGTCGAATGCCATGATACCTGCGCGCGTACAGTTATAAACCCCTGAGCTAAGGGACTAGTTGCCTTTTTCATACAATAGACTTGGATTTTTTTTGAAAAGATAGTTTTACAATCTTTTCAAGAATTCGTAAACAATAAAATGTTAACGTAATTATTTCTTCTTCCTTAGGTCTTTCAAATTTTTATTTATGACTTACAAAAACTGCATACTGTTTTATTTACAAAATATGCGGAAACCACTGTATTGAAACCTTTTGTAGAATAAAGTAAATACTTGTGTTCATTCACGCCCAGACAAAATATTTTTTATTTATAAAAGAATTGTGAATATTCTTGGATTTACCATTAACGATACAAATGTTCACGAGTACATTTTTTAACCGCTTTTGGTTAATTATTTTCAACATATTGAATAAAAAAATATTAGGTGAAAAAAATCAAATATAATAATAATTATTACCTAATTTTTCTCTAGGATTTTTATAAAATCATTTACTTTCATATTCTTATAAATTTAAAAAACTTAAGAAATATATTATACATTAAAACTTTATATATAGCATTAATTTTTATATTTCTCGAAGATATAAAAAAAAATAAAAAAAAAATAAAAATTATAACAATAGGATTATTATAGCTTAGATTACATTTTATAATTTTTTTATTTATTAAAACCTTCAATTAGCTTCAAATTAAAGAATTAAGCAAAATAATAATAATTTAACTTAACCAAATAGTAATATAACGTTTATTAAAAAAATCACCAATTCTTTCTTTTGAATAATTAATTTAAAATAATTTATTTTTTATGTGAAATATTTTCGATTTTTTCGGAAGTTACAAAGAAACCAACAGAAGATTTTATTGCCTACAATATTCGTCTTTGTTATGGTTGTAAAGATATCTTTTGGAAACGCCTTTTAAAGTGAATAGACTAATATAACAATGAGCGGGTACTGCGTAGAATGTCCAAAATTGAACGAAGTTTTATGCGTACAATGTGCAATCGCGAAAAAAATGCTCAACTTTAAGCGCCAAAAAAAATGTAATATCCTAAGTTAAAATAAAGCAAATTATAATTAGCCAATAGCAAAAATCCTGTTCTTTACGATATATGAAGAGATATTGGGCGCTAGTTGATAGGTTTCGAGATATTTGTCGAAACCTCTAAAAACACCCCCTTTGTCAACGCGGCATCCTCTACTTTGAGGGCTTTTCTAGAGAAAATTAACGCAATTACGCAAATTATGAATAGAACATTTTTAATGAAGAATTTTATAAGGAATATTTTGTTTTTGAACATCTTTTCAGTTTGAGTAATAGTTTCTAAGTTGTAAGCGAAAAACTGAAAAAAAGTCAAATTTTGGATGGTTTTCGGTAAATATAAGAGGAAGCTCCCTCTTTGGAGGATGAAACTTTTTGTATTCAATTACAGCTTGTTATTTTAAATGCGTTTTAAGAAAGAAATTTCAGGATATCGATATTTTTATTATTAAAAAATGCATTTAACTGCCAGACTACTGTGCAAAAACGTCGGATCAAAATCGGAAAAACTTAAATTTTGAAAAAACTCAGAAAATTAACTTAAAATGTAATAAGTGATTATTATAAAGCAGGATTTGCTCTACAACTTTTTTCCTCTTCGATACCCCCGTAAAATCAACCTGTTTTGAGATAATCGTTACCAAAACCGCGCAACGAACACTTTTGGCCGAGAGGTCCATTTTAGGCCTATTTTCGAGCACTTTTTACGGGAAATCAGTGACAATTACGCAAATTATTAATATAACATTTTAAATGTAGAATTTTATGAGCAATATTTTATTCATTGACACTTTTTCAATCCGAATTATGGTTTTTGAGATAAATCCGGAAAACTCAAAAACGGTCGAAATTTTGGAGGTTTTTCGTGATTTTCGGAGGGAAGCTCCCTCTTTGGAGGTGGGAACTCTTCTGATCCTCGTTCAACTCGTTATGTAGAATATATTTCCAGAAAGAAATTTCACGATATAAAAAAATCATCAAAAACGTCTAATTTTACCGGAGTATATGTGAATTGTTTATTAGAAATTTCAACTGCAAGTGTTCTCGTAATCGTACTGTGTTCACAATCATTAAATTGTTCCATTAAAATGTTTCATACTACTGGCATATATATATTCATTTGGCTTAAATATGCATGTGCAAGAAGTAGTTGTATGACGATGCATTTATTCGTTTATTTGGATAATACAATATAAATTAATTATAATACATTTTCACTATAAATATAAATTATTTGCTATATTTAGATATATTAATATATAAGTCATTTTATAAAATCTAAATGGCATTAAGTTTATGATCCTCCAATATATATATATATATATATATATATATATATATATATATATATATATATATATATATATATATATATATATATATATATATATATATATATATATATATATATATATATATATATATATATATATATATATATATATATATATATATATATATATATATATATATATATATATATATATATATATATGACTTCTAAATTGATAACGAAAATTTTTATATGAAATATACTATAATAATATTATGTTTTTTTTTAATCGATGAGTTTTCCGTAATGGAAAATTTTTGCGACGTCGAAATTGTTTTTTTTTCTCCGCCATCTGCAAAACTTTTCATGTAAAAAAAAAATTACATTTCGAAATACAATTTTCCACCTGAAAAAATTCAACATTGATACGTATCTGAAAGTGCAGCAGATTTTTCGTTTCTAAAATTTAGAAAACAAACTTTATTTATAAAAAAAAAATAACGTTTTCTGTTTTAAATAGACCTTTCGAACCATTTATTTGTTTACATGCAAATTATAACTACTGCTTTTCATTTATATATATATATATATATATATATATATATATATATATATATATATATATATATTAAAATAAAAAATAATAATTCAATTATCTAGAGACATAACATAGTCTACGACGTTTATCTACGTCGTCGTAGTATCTCAAATGTCGACGTTGCAAAGCGGGAATATCCCAAAACTGCACCTTCGAAAGTGAAACGACGATATCGTCTCTCGGAAAGAAAAAAAAAAGCGTAGATTTTTCACGTTGAAAACGAAGAAAAAAAGTCTGACATGAAGGAGAAAAAAAAACGAAGACGAGGTGTCGTAGAGAGACGGATCTACGTCGTAGCACGTCGGTCCAGATAAAGGAGACAGATTGCCGAGCGTCGTAGACGAGAGGCACGTAAACCGTGACTTATCTACGATACGGCTTAGGCACGACTCTTGCTGTGAATTTCCGACAGGATAATGCGAATTTCTATCCTTTCACAGTATTTTCGCGTATCCCTTCTTTATATATTATATATAAAAGTGTGCGTATCTTGTTCGAATAATGCGATAATTGCACCCTTTTCATGCTACGATTAACGTTGATCGTTTAATTAATAATATACACGAAAATATTTATAATATCAAAACAATATATTAAGTCGTTTTTTTTTTCATAACGATTAAACGGTTCAAAATTTTAGAATTAACATGTCAAATACCTAGTCTTTATGAGTCATATACTTGTGTATATAAAACGAGATTATGCGCTTTTATTAAAACAAACGTATCTCGAGAATTAAAAAAAATAATAATAAACAACAACGTCGTAAATTAATTTTACGACGAACGACGTTAAAAAAAATAAATAATAATAAAAAAAAACAGTTTACGAATAAAACGTGACACTTTGTATTTGATCAACGTCACGCTAACGTTTTAATACAATTTCGCCTATTTATTTATACGTTTTTGCATTATTTTCTTTTTTTTTTTTATTTCTTTCCATTTTTTTTTCTTTATCTTTCAGCCCTCGTTCATTTCTCGACGCTAATTAAATTTTCCCCTTTTGCCGCGTTTGATGACATTTTTCCAACTAGGAAAAATGATGAGTTCACCGTACGTGTGTCGGATTAATTGGTGGATATTCGGCGGGCAGGTGTCGTCAAGCTTCGTTTTGCGGATCGTTTAATTTAAATTACGGTAATCTGAACAATTTATTTCACAAACGAAAATTTAATTTAATCATATCTATGATAATCAACGTTAGATTCAAAACATGTTTATTCATTCTATGGTCATTCATATATATATATTATTATATAATAGTCAGATTTCTATTATATTTTTTTAATTTATCTTTTTCTTCTTTATGCTGTCTCCTTAAGAAAGTTAGAAATTTACAAAGCTAACAAAACTCTCAAGACAATCATTCGAAAGAATTATATTGATGAACAGTTGAACAAATAACAAAAATCTCTAAACCATGAATTTTGATATTTTACTATTAATATTATTTCCTAAACGATTCCTTCCAAAATTATCGAAAAAAATTTGTATTTATTATTTCTAATAAAGTGGCCAAGGTATTAAATTTTTCTTAATTTAACCATTTTCAGTATGGTAAAAATGATTAAATGTTTTTTCAAAATTTATCCAAAACCTCACTATTTGCTATTTTATCGGTCTAAGATATTCTTAGCATTCCTCGATAGCATAATATCTCGAAGGCTTTCAGACATTTTTCAAGACCTTTTTCGATTCGCTATTTATCTCCTTAATCGTGTCAAAACGACGTCCCCGCATTGACTTTTTAAGTTTGCTGAATAGCCAGAAATCGCACGATGCCAAATCAGGCGAATACGGTGGTTGACAAAAATATAGCGAAGAACCATTGATGCTTTATCGTGATAAAGGAACCAAAATTTGTAAAAACACGTGTAACTCGAATAATTAATTAAATCTTTTTACAAACAGACGCTTGGCAAATATTATAGATAATCCTATCAACCTAGTAAAAAAATACAATTTACCTGCCTTTCTAATGCCCGAGAGTTTTTATTGACGATTTCACCTTACTTTTTGATCACAGTAGTATATTATTTGTTCAATCTGATCGTCTTAAGAAATTTTAAATAGTTAAAATATAATAAATTTAATAAATTCGTTATCGGTTGGTATTATATGTACCTTAATGCCCTCATTCTAGCAATTCCGTCAATATCTCACTTGTCAGTGAGAGCCGATTACGCTAATGTTCAAGCACCCCCCCCCCTTTGGGCAAATACATTATTGCGATTATCCCACATTGTTTACAGGTGGAGGAGATAGTCGATGTAAATTCGAAAGGGGTGAATTTGAGGGATGAGAGTCGGGCGTGGAAAATGCCAAGACGCAATCGGTGTCTTCCCCTAAATTTAGTTAAAACCGTCGCGTCGTAATCCCGTTTTATTGTCGAAGGTCGAATCCTGTCGAGCGACGTTTATTATGCCACAATCTAATTTATATCGTTTGATGCCCATTTTGATGTTTATTCACCGATTCATTGATTTCTTGCCGACGTATAATTTAATTAAAATCGATATGTATTTTCGTTACGAGCATCGTTTTGTGTTCAGCGTATGTCTACAATATTATTATTTGGTTGGTTTGTTTTCATTTATGTATATAAACTTAATACAATGTAATGTTTAATTGTTTAAATATTTATGTTTTCCTCACTTTAATGCTATATAATAATATATCTGAATTTTCAGAGCTATTGGATTATTTTATTATATTAAATAACAGTATAGTCTTTTCTTTATATTCAGAAGTATGATAATAATAAGCTATTGTAGTACATAAAAAAATACACACAGATGCCTTTATACAATATTTTACGACCCGCGTTAAAATAAATTTAACATTCCTGACTTTTGTACGCTTATTCAATAACCGACAGATAACTGGATTAAATTTCTTCGATATTATTTATATATTTTCATTCTACATTTATATATATTTTTTAACTATAATAATGATCTGATGAGAGAAAAATTAATTATACGTTTTATATTAAATTTAATATTAATATAAAAAATAAAGTGAAGTATATCAAAAGGAATAAATAATTATATATAGATAGATAAATTTAAATATAAATATGCAAAATGATAAAACGGGAACGAATTTTACATATATGTCACAATAGTTTTGATAGAATCGACGTACAAAACGTGCGATATCGAATTTTGTCGCGCGCTCGATGAAACGGATCAGTTTTCCGCATAAACGAGTCGCCCGCATATAATGCAACTCTCGCAAAACCGCAAAACCGAATGCGACAGAATCGATTTCGCACAAAATTAATTATGCGACACGTGTGATTTAACAATAACACGCGGTCGCAAAAGATAAACGGCCGTCGATTAAACCAATACCGCAACCACGTATAAATTTACAAGGGAAAACCTCGAATAACCCCGTCCCCCGCCCCCCGCCCCCGCAAAAAGCCTCTTTCCATTTTAGTATCCTCTGTGTGTAAAAGGGGTGAAACTCGATAGGTGCGCTTAAATCCCAGACAGATATCGAAGGGTACGTGTAATCGTCCCCGACAGTAGTAAATTTCGTCTGACTTGTGTTTTTCGATTAGAAACGATATTATAGTATTCGATTTTCGTATGTTCCATTTAGGATATTTAAGATTATATAAAAATAATATATATATATATATATATATATATATATGTGTGTGTGTATATAATATAAATTGAAACTCTTTCTGTCATATTCTATCATTTCATGCTCTATTAGAACAAAAAGATCAGCGCTTCTTTAATAATATAATATTGCACGTTTAAATTGTATACAATAAATTTATTTTAATCGTCTACTATATAAAATTAAAACTGATATATTTTTACTTTAAAACTTAAAGTTCTTTTAACGATTTCAATTTTAAAATAATAAATGAATTTTAATTTTAAATATTTGATATTCGATTTATAAAACGTTTTTTTTTTTTATTAATATTCATAAATATATTTGTAAAAGCTAATTAATACTAAATATTTTGAAATCATTTTACAGATCTTAAGTTAATTCGAAAATATATATACGGAATAAGTATAAAGTTAAGTTTTATAAGTTTGCGATTTAAGTAATGTCGCTTACTTTCAATAAATATCGGAAAATAGTTTGTTGAAAATTACCAAGATTTTTTTTATTGCACATATCGAGCTTTTGCTTTAAGAAAAACTTTATATTTTCTCTCCGGAGAGAATCAATTAATTATCTTAAATAACTTTTGACTTAAAGTTTTCTGCTTAGTTTCAATAAATAATTCATATAATTGTTATTATAATAATATATACTTTATTAAAATATAATTAATTAATTCATGACGTAATTCAATGATACATTCTAAAAATATATTTAATATATTTTAGCTCATCTATTATTATGTATCAACGTTAAAAATGATTTCATTAAATTTTATCATAAAATAATATATATATATATATATATATATATATATATATATATATATATATATATATATATATATATATATAACGACAATAAAATTACCGTAGCGAAATGACAGTTCAATTTTTCGCGTTTCAATTTTCGCGCACCGTCCGCGTACAACTTTTCACTTTTTCCAAACGTTAAAACCTCGTTACCGGTTTGGCGTTTTTAAAGTTTGAGAAGCGGTGGCGACGCGTTTTCCCACGTGTTTTCCGCAGCGAGCGGTCGAACGTGTATTTTTCGAAACCGACGCGGAAAATATACAACGGCAGATGTTACCGGACGTTCGCTGCAAAATTTTGTATTTAATACACGAGGGATGTTTTAAAAGTTGATTTAAACATTAATATAAAAATGTTTAATATCATATTTGTATTTAAAATAATAATCGTTCGATTGTTAAATACATTTATCATATGTATAATCGCGAATTTTCCATACGCAGTCGTATTTTATAATTAATATATTTACAAAAATCTATCTATAAATTATACTTGATGTTTATGCATATAATTTAATTAAAAATAATCGAGAATTCTATTAAAAATATTATTGATTTATTATTATTATTATTGTATCAATTGCAATTTTACTGCGTTCTGATTTTAGATTCGTGAACGATGTTTTTTTTTTCTATAAATTCATAACTCGTTTTATATGTAAATTGAAAATAAAATCGAAGCGTTAATCGCGATTTTTTTTTTGGTTGCCGAACGAATGACAGACGTGATTTTAAAAGTTAATAATATTTCTGGATGAAAATGAAAAAAAAATCGAATTAAAATACTCTAGTATATATAAATAAGCGGCGATTGAAAGTGTAATTTTTAAAATGTCAGAATGTCAAAGATAATAATAAATAATGAATCGATGTCGATTTTTCATGTGCTGAAAAAAAAGTTATTTTCAAAAAGTATAGACTTTTATATTTCAGTATTAAATAGCCCAATCGATATTTTTTCAGTTTATATGAATATGAGATATAAGATATAATAATTTATAAGGATATTAAAAAATATTATATTTATCAAAATTAATACTTATATTAATTATTAAAATTAGTATATACAATTATTCTGTAAGTTACATATATTTGAACAAGTATTAGAATAATAAGTTAATAAAATATGATGATAGAATTAATTTCAATGGGTAAAAAAATATTTTTTAATCTATAATTCATTTAATTGTTACTATTCATTATTTTTTTTATAAAATATTATATTCATTAATATAAAGCAAAGTTAGTCAGTTGAATAAAAATATATTTCGTACACATATTATATTATACATTATTTATAAAACAAATATGGATGAATAATTAGAGAAATCATCTCTTTAAAAATAAAATCTTTATAAATTGGACATATAAATAAATTTCAGCATAAAGATCTGAAAATTTTTTCAAATTTTTCAGTAATATATATATATATATATATATATATACCAAAAATAATTATAAAAAAAGACATATATATATAATATAATTTTAACGAATCAATATAGACACATAATACTCGTACGTTTATATAAATATATACTAGTACGTGCGTGTGTGTGTGTGTAAAACGTATAAATTTAATAAAAAGAAATTGTATGTGCCGGATATTAAAATGTGCGAAAGCGTATGATATTCATTTAAGTGTAAATTCGTTCATTTATCATCACTTATAAATATATCTGCGTTGATAAAAAAAAAAAACGAAATAAATTCGAATGAAAACATCTCCGCTCGAAAAGTTACCGGACTCGTCGGCGAAAGTATTCTTTATTTTTTGTACTTTTATATACGGTATATTGCAGTAATATGTGGACCGATATTTGTAAAATACTATTTTATGCTATTTTTTTAAAACAGATGGGACGATTTGAACCTATAATTTGAATATTGATTTTTTATATTCTCAATTATCAACGTATAAATCAATACTATAATTCAACAACCCCATTCTATATATAATAAATAAATATGAATACATACGATATATATATGGTGGTACAAAAGTTTTAGTACCGTTTAATTACCGTCGGGCATTTGAAAAGTTCGCATTTAATTTCACGTTTTATTTACCATCTAAAATCTCAAAATGGCGTATCTTTCGAGACGACCCTCATTCGGAATACTTAATCGGTTCTTATAAGGGTGGTCGTTATGCAAAAAAAAAACTTTACGTACAACGATAATATCATAGATGACACACAGAACTAGTTGACTGTATTTAATTTGTATGTATTATATATATATATATATATATATATATATATATATATATATATATATATATATATATATATATGTTTTCGACTTGTACTTGTTTTTTTTTTAATTCTAAAACGTCTATCTATTTGTCATATATAAATATTTAATATAATTATTGCTATTGCTAAAAATATTTTTTATTATATAATATATTATATAGAATTAATTATGTTAAATTGTTCTAATAATAGAACAAAAAAAGTGATCTAACAATAATGATGCAGGTAGAAATTTTAAGATTTTATAAAATTAATAATTTAACTATTTTAGAAATCATATATTTTTTTAAAAATATATATAATATGTTTTATACAATTTTATTACGTAAAAAAAGAAATAAACTAAATGTTCACCCCGGGTGACTAACAAGCTCGTTACGCCACTGGATAAACGGACATAGCATGTGCACGTTTTGAGTACACTATATTTTATGATATAATATATATTTTTTATTAAACTCAACATGTACATATATTTTTTACATACATTCAATGTACAATATTATATATATATATATATATATATATATATATATATATATATATATATATATATATATATATTTAATTCTCGACCATAGTAAATAATGCAATTTCAATCGTTTAAAATACGAAAAACAAAGGCGAAAAAATAGAAAAATGAAAATAGAAAAAGCAAACACGAAGAGTCGTTCTAGTTATCGAATCAATTTATTATGGTTGAAAACGTAACTTTCGGGCCGGAAAGCTCTCGTTAATCCGATTAAGTAATACCTTCTTGCCATAGTCGGAGGAAAACGTGATAAAAGTTTGCATTGTTTATTCTGCGCTTTTCCTCAGCTAATCGACCATTTTCCGACTCTTATCCATTGTCCGTCTGTTTTTCCGCTTTTCACTGTCGCCGTCTTCTTTTTACTTACATCTGTCTGTTTGTCTCGGACATCAATTCAATTTTAGTTAGTAAAACTTTAACCAACCGTATATATAAATCTGAACTAATAAAATTTGCAGTCGTACGTATATATAAAATTTTAATTAAGGTCAGAAGGTGATCTATTTTCAATTTATTAAAATTTAAGATTGTTATTTTATAAAATGTAATTTTGCTATTTTTATACAAGATAATCCATGTACTAAATATAATTTATTTTCATTTTTATAATGAAATATTTATATATAATTAATGCAAAAATAATAATAAAAAATAAATGATTATGAAAATATTCGGTTACATTTATAAAAAGAGTTTCGCTTTTCTCTGATATTAAATATTAATTATTTTATTTGAACTTAAAATGATATTTTTCTTAAAAACCATTAATTTAATTGAAGTTGTAGAGTAGATATACTATATTCAAAATTATCAATGTCATATTAAATAATCAGTTATTATGCATAAATGCAAAATTCTTAATAAGTTTTTGTATTTAAAAAATAAAAAATATTATATATACAAATTTCGTCATTTTATATAATTTAATAATGGAAAATAGAAGTAAAATTATCAAAGAAAAACCGCAGACAATAAAATTAATAAAAGGGCGAATCACATTTCCCTGTTAAAGTCGAATTTGCTCGCAACACTAAAAAGAAAAACGATATATATATATATATATATATATATATATATATATATAATAAAGGAAGACATGGTTAAGAGATGAGTAAGAAGCGAGGGTTTTCTTTTGCAACCCCTGATGTTGCGACGGTCACTCAAGGGTGAGACGATAACACAAAGAATTCTCAAAACATGCCTTAAAGTGGATTAACAGTGTTTTTATTAAATCCACGTTTCAAAGACGAAACGTTGAGTACGTTTTTTTTTGTCCTGAATTTTTGTTTTATTTTTCATTAATTTATTTATTTTATTTTCTCATTTATTACGAAATTTACAACGAGATCTGTCGACTTGGCCATATCTTGAAAATATTGTGAATTTTATTTTAATTACAATAATATAAATAAATATATAAATTTGTCATAATAATATATTGAATATTTTAAAAAATGTTGTCATTAAAATAAATTTAAAATATATAATGTTATTAAAACTTTCTATAAACTGTATCAAATTTATGACGACACAACTCAAGTTACATAGTTATAATTTACAAGAAAGAAAACTCCTTACTATGTAATAGTTATTATTTTTTTTATTATAATATTTATTAAAATTTTAAAACTAATGATATTATATTTAAAAAAATAAAATATTTTTCTCTTGCAATTTTCAATCTTTCTAGACATTTCAGCATTCACATAATAAAATTGCATTTTATTTTTGCCAAATCCTCAGATTTTGGTAACATTATGAGACGACTAAGTACACAGACTTACGTTGCGAGGATGTTAAAAAAATGTCGTATTTTTTATTTTGTCATATTGCAAAATTTCCGCATTTCTTTCCGTCTGAAAGATAAAAAAATAGACAAAAAAAAAGAATGAAAACGGGTCTAAAAAGACGACGTTTTAAATTGAATTTGAGCGATGCGCGAAGATATTCCCATTCTACAAATTTTTTCGTTTTTTTTTAAGCTCTAATTTAATAATGAAAAATGCGACAAACGTCTTCTTTTTTCATTATATTTACGAAATTAACGCAAAATAAATATGTAAATAAATGAAAAATATAAAAGACAAAACGTTCTACAATATCGATTTGTATATTCGAAAATATGCATAAAAATTAATTTAAATTTTGCCTTTATTTCTGAAAAAAAAATATTATGTATAAATTTTAAATTAATAAGGTCATATTTTTTAAAATTTTTTTACATCATATATATTTTCATTAATTTAAGACTCGTTTTTAAACGTTGATATTTGTAAAGAAATCTTAACGAGAAAAATTTATATTCACAAAGAAAACTTTTTCTTTGATATTATACAACTATAATTTTTTTATCAAACAAATAATTATGTATTTTTTTATATTAATATATCTTACATTATATTATATATTAATTAAATTAAATCGCATATTTTTTAAAGAATAGTTTAGATAAAAAAATATTTTTAAAACTTTTGTTCTATATTCGATATGCTATTTAATATGTATATATTAAAAATGCACCTGCATCTTATCGATCGTATTTGCATCGTTTACAACGCGACGATAAAAAGTCTCGAGATACGACATTGTCGTCTATAAAAAATCGTGTAAACCGAACGAGTCGCATACTTTTTTTTTTCATATACCCGGTTTGAGTTTTATCGTCGCGTTGAAAAGCTCGCATTTTCTTCGCGTGGAAAGCTTTCGGAAAATATGGAAGGAAAACGTCGGCTTATACGTTCGATCGGTTACCTTTATTATTATTATTATTATATGTGTATATATGTATCGAGTGCAATAAACGTTTTACGGGACGTTAAATGATCTCGTCGATATGCGATAAAATTCATTGTGGACCATTTCGATAATATTTATATCGTTTTATTGCCGACTTATTATTGTATGAAGTATATAAAAATGTGACGAGCGGTTTTCAAACATTACATAAATTAACTTTTTCGAATATTATGTCGTGCTTTGTATGTCACGATAACAAATACGATATTAAACTTTACCGCATATAACTAAATTGATTTCAGTAAAAATTGTTTTATTTACATATAAAAATAATACATACAAATTATGATACAATTATATTTTTTAAATGAACTAAAATTTTTAATTTGTCTTTAATAATAATCATTATTAGTAATTTATTAATCTAATTGTATAAAATTTATTTTTATTATACAATTTATAAATTGATAGAAAATAAATATAATGAATTAATTTATATGATATATTTTATTTAGTATTCAAAAATCTGATTTATATACACGACAAATATATTATAAAATTTTAATATATTTATGTAAATTTTTATATTTTTCCTTAATAATATTAATAATATAAACGAACATTCATCACAGATAAAATAAAAAGATGGAAATGCTGTTATTCAACTTCGAAATTCACGAAATAAATTAAATCGAACCGGGCGATCGACCGTGCTATAACTTTTCAGCGTGCTGAAAGTTTTAAAGGCTTTCATGCGTATTTTTTTTTTTTGAGTCGATGTGCTTTTTTTTCGCTCTTTCATTAAGTCGCGTTGTAATTTTAAGAGAAGCTCTTTGTTTAATTTGCGCTTTCAATTTCAAACTCACGAACGTATTCAAGTGAATACAATAAATACGTTCGATACTAGAACAGATTCGTTTTACGTTACATTTATAAAAAAATATATATTTATGATGGAAATATGACAAATTAAATTTCAGAATATATAAATATATATAATAAAAAAATGCTTTTTATATTAATCATAAACTCTGTTCTTATATTATTTTTTTTTTAATAAGTAAAAAGTTTTGCTATTGTATATATGCAGGCAGCGAACTTTTCAAGTGGTCCTCGTAGTTTTGTAGTAACAATAAATAGTTGGAAAATTGAAACAGCCTGTACATGATGAATATAAAAGTAAAATCTCAAAGGAAATATTGTAGTAGTCAAAGGTTGTGTGGACGTTTGGGAATTCGTTTATGGCTTTTTTTTTCTTTCGCATAGCGAGAAATCAATATGAAACAGCAGAAAAACAAACAAAATATCCTTTGATCGAATTGCGAGTATTTGTTAGCCTATATATAAACATAAAATGATATATATATATATATATATATATATATATATATATATATATATAAAATATTCTTATAAAGGGCGTAGCGAGTTAATAGATATTTTCGTATACATTTACCGGTTATATTTATAAGAGCCATTTATATTTCGATACGTTTAACGCAATAAGTTTTTCGTCTAACTATATTTATTCAATTATTTATTTATAATAATAATAGAGCACCATGTATATGAAAGACTATAATAATTTTTGAAGTTAAGATTTTGTATTTTATAATATTTAATATTTTTTCTATAAGATTATATAGAATAAAAATAAAATTTGATTATTAGGTATAAAATTTAAATTCTAAAAATGAAAAATTTTTATATTCTGATGAATCGTAAAATTTATATCGTTTTATAAAAAATAAAACTGATTTTATATGTAATATTTTAAGATTAAATTATGGATAATAGAAAATAGATATAGAAAGCTCGAGTATTATATTTTTTTTTCATTTCTGATCTATTCGAAATACATTATATTTCAACTCAAAATCTACAGAATATTATATATTTATTTAATTAATAAAAATTTAATATTTTAAAACCTTAACTTATTTCAATGTTTTCAAAAAAAAAACGTAAATAATTAACATTATTCAGTCTTTTTATTTTTTTGTCATTCATTTATATCGAAGATCATTTAGATAAAACAATCTAAATAAAAAAAAGGTAATATTCCATATACAGTTTCGTGTCCGGCGAAGTGTTCGTGCTTAAGAACCCAATTAAATTACAAATCCTATGCGATTCGGTTTTGAAGGACCCTCGGTCGTGTCCTTTGCAGCTTCTGGAGTGGCCAATGGTGTCCTTGGTCTCCTACAGGAGTTCTTATCTCATATTTTGTAGAGTGAAAGCTGAAAGTAGAAATCTACGAATATACGCCTCTTAAATCACAACACGAATCAGTTTCGAATTTATTAATATATTATATAATTTATTAAAAAAATATATATTTATCTGAAAAAAAAATATTTTTAAATGTATTATAAATAATTTCATTTAACCGAGATCAATTTCTACGACGATATTCCAATATATTTTTTGAATTTTATTCATGGATTGAAAAAAAAACTTCTTCTTTTTAATAGAGTGTATTATAATATTTTATTGATTTCTAAGAATTATATAATTATACTTTGCTTTAAAATTAAAAAAAAATAAAAATTCAAAACAGAAATTAATTATTTTAATATACAAAAATAACTATATATTTTCTCAACTTAATAGTGATGATGGCAAATAAAGTAAATTTTACATATAAAAAGTATCATCTATGAAATCATACATTCACTCTGTTAAATACAAGAAACAAAAGTAATCTGAGAAAAGATTATGGCGATGAATAAAATCGAAACACTTTTATCAATGATTTTGATAATAATAATAATAATAATAATATCGATAACGATGATAATAGTAAACAGACATTATGAGCAATGCGTTAAAGGCGCGTTTAATGCGATCGTTATATCGGACCGTTGAATACAATTTACTAGAAGATTTAATAAAATTCGCGATTTTGTGCGCTAATTTCGCCCGAAATCGAAGAGCCTCAAGGCTGGCGTTACGCGCGCACAAACGCACGCGCTCACCCTTAAGGCTTTATTAGACCGTAAATAATAAACCGTTTTATTTATGGACCCCCTCGGATGACCCCGAAACGGATGGATTATCTATAATACGTATTTTATTCGCTTTCGACTTCGTTATGCACACACACACACACATAGGGCACGCACATTTATATATCATAATTAAATTTATATATATATATAATACAATATCATCCTTTAATATATTTTTATTTATGACTTATCGCCGATTTCACTAAATAATAATGAATTCATATAATTTAAAATTAATTAAATTTTATTCTAATATACTAAATATACTAGAATGACTATATTTGAATAAAAAAATATTTATTTAATAATTTACGAATATTTTTTTTTTAGATATAAATTATTAAATGCGATAATGTTGTATTATTGATAATTATAAAGTTTTATAATAGCGATACGTGTGCATAAATTATACGGATGAAGTTTTTGTCTTGGGTCAGTAGCTTTTAAGTTAATAAATTACAAGGGTTTCCCCATAGTTTCGACAATAAAACTTTCGATACAACCAACTTTACAACGAACAATTGATTATTTTACCAGAGTCAAAATGATAATTTTCCAAATAACACTCCCATTGTGCTCATTGAAAATAATGTAAAGCAAAAAGGGCGAATTCGCCACAATGTTTTATTCGGTATCAGATTTAACAAAAGTCATACAGAATTTAGACTTCTGAAGAAATTAAAAAAAATCTCTACTTTATCCTTTTTATATGTATAATAATAATTACATATTATATTTCGAATAGTTTTAAGTCTTTTTAATTATATATAATATATATTAAATATGACAATATTTTATTAACCTCGTTTAACATAACAATTTCTAACTGGTCGAGGAAAATCTTATTTTTCCTATTTAAAAGATTTAACAATTAATGTATAAAAAACATATATAACGTCAAATTAAAATTAATAAATATATAATAATAAAAACATATTATTATAACGTCTGAAAAGCAATATAATATATACATATTTGAAAATAACTGATTCATTGATGTCTTTTAACACGTTCGTTGAGATTAGGAATTAAAAACGTGTCGGAACACTCACTAGAAAAATAATCGATTTTTTCCAATATTTTCAATTTTATAAACACAAATTATACATTAATTAATATAAATATAATTAAAATTTAGCAATCGAGTATGGAAATTTTTAACTATATATATATATTTAATCACTTACGAATGTGGTCATATCGAATAATCGATCAATTTTATGATTCCGATCGATCGGTCAAAATAAAAATGAGTATGTATATATATATATATATATATATATATATATATATATATATATATATATATATATAAATTGGCCAAAACACTAGCGTTTCGCGCCATTTATTCGCAACATATCAAATTTATATCATATTTAAGCGTTATGCGAAACATGGCACGTACTGCCTGCACTTGGCCATATTTTATACTTAAGTGCTTAAACGAAAGGTTGCTTTGGTTTTTCCGGGCTTCTTCGTTCGCCCGGCATCGGTTTCCGATTTTTTTTCCTATTCCCGGTTTTATTTCGAAAGCAAAAATCGGTAACGAACGTGATTTATCGCGGTTTCGTCAGCGTGAAAGCATAGTGCCGCTTTCTGCTCTTTGTGCTCCCTGTCTTTCTTCGCGTCGTCAGAAAGAGAAAAGCCGAAGGGTGTGGAAAAAAAAGGGAGGTGTTTTTTTTTTTCCTTTCCGGTCTCCGTTTGCCGCCGAAAACGCCCTCGAATAGGATGTTAAGACGAGATTTATGTTCGTCGATTATGACTCTAATATTATGGAATTAAGTCGTGAAAAACGATTCGAAAATTTTAATAGAGTGCAATCGTAAATGTTGACCATAAATATTTTATCTTTCATCTATTTTAGTTAAAAATATTTTATGATAAAAATAGTTTTTATTTTGTTGAAATTTTCATACATCTTTGAAACAAACGTTAAATTGATTTAACCCTTTGCCCTCGAGACGATTCACGGCGTTCTTTTTACTCCTAACTTAAAATTATATTATACGTACAAATTAATGTATAACACTTTTTTTTATTTTAAGCGATCAAACAGCATCTTCTTGAGTGCAAAGGGTTAAAATATCAAATATTGAAAAAAAATAAATAAATTGAACTGCTCATATCGTTGACATTTGATCAATTTATTTTATTTTAACTAAATTTAATTAATATAATAATAATCGTTGATGGAAAATTGAATATGGCGTCGGTTTACCGATGCATCATAAATAAAGCATTGAAAATGCATTTATCGACGCGATAACGCGAACAATGAATAAGTGTACGACACAAATGAGGTATAGTCGTATGGTTTCAATGCAATATCCCAAATATCCCAGATATCCCGGAATTTGTCCCCGTTGGAGATTTCGGATCGAAGCCATTTGTTGGTGTCACAGATAACAAAGGCGTTTTCGTCTGTCGGTCGTTTGAAGGGGATGAACGAATTTAACATTGGGTTAACCATCCCTCATAAACATAGTTACCCCCCGATGTGTGATATTAAGGGTTTTTGTCGAAGAATGAGTTGAATAAAGAACGTTATTCAAATTTCAAAAAAGATCGTGTCATTTTACAATGGAAAATGTCTACATTTTTTTTTAAATAATTTTTCTTTTTAAATGTACTACATAATTTAGTTTAATAAAAAACGATTTATAATATCTTATTAAACTCGACAATTTTCACTTCATATTAAAAATTTGATGTCTAGTATATATTTTTATAAAGAAAACTCTACACACTTGTCATTTCTGAAAAAGATTTGTATTGATATAGAAAAAAAAAATGATCATAAGTAAATATTGATAATTTTCATCGTATATATTTAACAGCGGACGAGAGAAACGCTTCGTCGTATAATAATAAAAATATAATAATAACCGAACGTGGACAATGAAGTCGTCTCAAACGAAAAATGAGGATATTAAGGAAGGCCGAAGACTACAATAAGCTATTCTACTGTATTAATAATGTCCAGTGTGTGCGCCCCGGAGCCGAATGATAAATGACCAAGTTAAAGATTTATGTGTACCATTCACGGGATGAGGCCCACCCATGCCGAGGGATCGCAACCCCTCAGATAGAGAGAGAGAGAGAGAGAAAATGGGCCGCATTCAGAGCCCCGCGGGCTAAATCTATTTACATCGTATCGTAGTAATAGCGCTAGATCGTACATCCGTATACGTGTTACCGATGACGGATATTACGTTACGTTCTGACGTAGCTTTTGATCAATTATTTCCGGTCGTGTCGATAATGTCACATTCGGTCATTATATATATATATATATATGTATAATGTCTGACGCTTTACGGCGCGACGAAAAATCCACGCTCGACGACGATAATTTGTCATAACGATTCTTGAACCTGTGTCGACAATATCGTCATATTTATTATAATAACATCATAATGTAAAAAAAATAATATTTATTTTTATAATTCATATAACAATTTATTTTTCAAGATATTTTCACGAAAGTGTTGATTTGTTTAAACTACATTTCATTCAACTGACATGTAAATATTTAAATAAAATAGTATAAAAATATTTACAATTCTGATCAATTTGATTATGATCAAATCAAAATATAAAAGCCACTATAAACTTGTTTTCAAATTAAAAAGCGATTTATATAAATTAAAATAATTATATTATAAATGCGAACGTTTTGTCGTTAGCGAGCACATATTTTTAAAATCGACCCTAGATATGCGTAAGTCAATAAAATGTATGCAGTACATATATTAAGAAAATGTATCATTTGATTAAATAATTATCAATTCATTTCACGTTCTAGCATAACGCGGTAGAACATACGATTCTGCTAATTCTCCTTTGAGAATTTCCTTTTGAGAAAATTTTCATATATTTTCTCAGCTTCCAACGGAGTGCCTTCGGGCACAATTTGTAGTCAACATCGACTTGAAAATTCTGTGAGAAAGTTAACACGGCTTCATACCTCGAGATACGCATATGTTCTTTAATATTAATATAAATATGTAATCTGTTTACGTGCGGAAATTTCTCCATTTTCATATAAATGACATTTTTAAAATGTTCGCACATTAAAAATATCATATATAAATATAACGTTAACTATGTTACGTTAATAACGATTTCAATTTTATTGATATTTATATATATATATATATATATATATATATATATATATATATATATATAATGTAAAAATAATTATTTTTGTTATGATTAAAGATAATCGTAATATATATTTTTTTTTTCGGTATATAATTCGAACCATTACGTAATTGAAAACAGATAAATAAAAAATGTGAGCTCACCTTAAGACGCACTTCCGTCTGCAACGGTTAACGCGAAAATATTACATTCACCTGTTTTCATTTTTTCGTCAGCGTATATATTTCAAAAGACGAAGGACGGGGGGAAGGGGACGGGGTTGTGGAAAAAGGAAAAGTGGAGAAAAATCAAAACGCTGTAAAGTAATGAGAAATAAGAGAGACATCCCCAGACAACAATAGCCGAAGGCGTCTCCCTCTATATTTTTTTTTTCCGCCGAGCTTTCTTTCGTTATATCCGTTCGCAAGTGGAAAAGTTACATTTGTATTTACATGGCGGAATAAAAATGAAAATAGAAAACAGAATTCTTTGTTGTAGGAAAATGCGTAAATTTTTTACGCCCTCCGTTTCCTTTTATTTATTTTTTCTCGCTTTTCACTTATTATTATTCCGATGTTCACTTTTCTTTTTTTCTCTACTTCTTCTTCTTCTTCTTCTTTTTTTTTATTCATCTTTTCCGCCACTCCGCCGCGTTGAAATTGTGGACAAAAGACGTATCTCGCGTACATATTTTAATAAATAAGCACGACTTTCATTATTTATGTAATTAAAGGAAAGTGACGCTTTACCTGAAACCGTACGACTCGTATGTTCACTTTTATTTAAGCATTTAATTCATTTTTAAACATATTATTATTTATATAAAATACGTTTGCAAAAATTGAAAATTAATTAATATATAATTGTATTAATTCTCAATCACTTCTCACAACAATTGAGATTGTATTTATATAATATTATCTATAAGTATTGTAAAAATAAGACGTTATGAATTAATTAATTCAGATGGATCAACATTACAACATTGTTCAAATTTACGACGATTTTTCGCTATGTTAATGTACCGGAAGTCGTCTCGTATTAACCGATTTTCGTAAGTGGCGACGGAAAAATGGCGCACAGGTGAAAATCGAAATTAATTGCGGCTATGGGAAAACCGGGCGAAAATTAAATTATGGCATTTCGGTTTGTTTGAACGTTTAAACTGTTGTGTAATTAATATAATTTTGGCACAATCGAAGCGTTACGTAGTCGAACGTAACGAAATCGTTATTTATGGCGTCTTAGCAGCCATTACGTTGTATTGCGTCGAGTTCCGGCGCTTTATGGCGTCGAT
>JANIJI010000008.1:14587500-14695000 GCA_024500535.1 Leptonema lineaticorne | reverse complement strand
CCCGTATATATTATATTACATTTTATATGAAAAAATAGATAGTTTATTTTATAACAATATCATGAAAATAATAAGGAAAAATACAAAAAAAAAGATTATTCAAAAGTATAATTTATTTAAAATATATTTATTTTTTATATTGTAAAATCAATGTTATATATGACTCGGAAAAAATAACTTTATATATAATACGACAATATAAAGAAAATTCACATTTCCGCAATGAAAAATACATTGAAATATTTACACATACACACACACACATATATATATATATAAAGGGTAAAAAAGGGCGGCAGCGATATATTTTCACCCGAGCAGTTTTCCAACTTTCACAGAATAAAAAAAAACAAAACAAACACATTGACGGGTGCATTCTACCACAGAGAAAAAATAAATAAAAGAAAAGCGAAGGGAAAAAGTGAAAATATTGCCAAAGTTAAGGAATTATCCAAGGGTTAACATCACTATTGCGGCAACGACGTCCAGGAGGTCCTGTAAGGAATCGTTCGAAGTCGTCGGGAACAACTTTGTCCGAGTAATGTGTTTTTTTTCCCCTATAAAAAGTGCTCGTTCAAACGAAACAGGTGTTGTTGGGAAATCGAGAATTTGTGTGAAATAATAGTTTATATTATATATATATATATATATATATATATATATATATATATATATATATATATATATATATATATATATATATATATATATATATATATATATTATATTAAATCTTTAATTACGATACAATTTTTTTAACGGTGGATGGTTAATTTTGACGATTTATCATCTGTTCCTGGATTTAATAAGTTCTGTTCTAATGAAGAGATCTTTTTTTATCTCTTTACCGTCTTAATTCTTTAGTATTATATAATCAATTATATTTTATTAAAACTGAACAATTCCTGAGAAATATTATTTATATTATCATTTCAACTTTTTATAACTAATATATGCAAAGCCACTATTTTTTTATATTTTTTAGAAAATCAGATTTCTTTTATATATATATATATATATATATATATATATATATATATATATATATATATAGAAAAATATTATTTTTCATTCCTCGTATAGTTTTTTTAAATCAAATCTTAATAATATTTAATAGATCTATTTTCAAGTTTTACATAATATATAAAGGTAGAGATAATTTTCATCATAAAATAATTATTATTAGTATAAAATTAACACGAATACATTATACTCTAATTAACGTTAATATAATAGGCAGTCAGTTTATTTCAAAAGGAGAATGTTTAGTGCAAAGAAAATAATGTTAAATTATCCATGAAACCACTTATTATTTTAGTAGCCTACTATTATTATAATATTAATATTATAAATATTATTAAAATCAACACACTGAGTTTTTTAAAAATATTAGCATATTTTTTTATAATATAATTTTAATAATCCAAATAATAATAATACAGTAGAGTTATCTTTGAGAGAAAAAAATATTGATTGAATTAGACTCTATTGTTGGAAAATTACAATGGAGCTGACACCTTAAAGAAATAGAAAGGGGCGACAAAAAAAATTAGGAGGGGGGGGGGCTTCGGAATATTCGAGAAAAAGGTCTCGACGAAAAATACGCGAATCTCGTTCGATTTTCGCGGAAGGAATAAAAAAAATATATCCGGAAAAACCATCGCAGCTTTATGCTAAAGAGACAATAAATCTTTAAAGATCTAATCTTTTTATTTAATCGCCCTGCACAAGACGTATCCGCATCGCCGCCACAGTCAGTTATCCATTCAATAAGTTATTTTTTTTTTCATTTCTTATCACTAACTCATCCCTTAAAAAAAACCCTTCGTTCATTAATCACGACTATTATTATAAAACGAAAGCCCTTCACGTACAATTTATATATTGGGAAATCGTAGGAATTCACACTTTTCTTTGTTCCGGAACGACGAAGCCATCGTCTAAAGAACTAATATAACACGGATAAGATTTCAACGATTAATGTGTTATAAATATAATATAAAAAAAATTGATAACGATCATTGATTGAATTACAATATTTTAATAGTATCGTTTTATAATTGTAATATAAGCGTTAAATGCTATTTAATCATAAACATGTTCAACTTATACAATAGTACAATAAAATATCTACATTTTCCATTTATAAAAATAACAAGGATCTTTTAAGCAATATAAAGAAAAAAAATAGGAAAAGAAGCAGCAGCACCTGCAAAGGATGTCTCATCCAAGTCACATTGCTTCCACCTCCTTGATTTCTACGAATCGAGAACCGTAAATTCCACTGTCGGAATTGAACTTTATCATCCAACGTTTTATAATCCGACTGTTTCCTCTTTGATATCCCGTGTCTCATACCCGTCGCCTTTTGCCGCCCACCGAACCGCCCAAGTCCGCCCTACTGTGTGCCGTTTTACGACGGCATTTCAACATTAAATCGAACCGTCTCATCTTTTGACATTAACGATTCCATTCTACGATCTCGCTTCTTTTCACATTGCATTGTTAAAACGTACATATTTTCATATAAAAAATAAAATAAATTATCACATATATAAAAAATGTATCGTAAATTTAATTAAATAAACCAGATAAATTGATTTAATTTTTTTCTACAACTACTTGAAACCGTCGAATGAGTCAACTTTCATATTTATATCGGTACACATTACATACACATCTTGAAATCGCGTTTCGTGGAAAATCGTCGAGTTTCGTAATGATATTTCACTCGGGGTTTTTCCACTTGGTCTACATGTTTACGAAGAGAAACTTTTTTGCCCTTAACATTATTCTTATAAAGGTACGCGTGAAAACCGGGAAGTATAAAGATGCTGAAAAAAGCAAGATCTATAGACTCCTGAAACATTTTATACGAATGGTTTCGGAAAAAAAATCGATCGCACACACACACACACACATACATATATATATATATATATATATCATATAATTATATAAAATGGACTGATATTTTTTCAATATATACAAAAACAATAATTTTTGATGTATATAGTAAAAACCTTTGATGCTATACGATGATGATATAATAAATCAATGTTTCCCAATCAAGTGTATTTTCAATATTTACTTAATAATAATTTAGAATTAAATTGTGCCCTATATGAAAAAAAATGTTATTATCATTATTAACGCCGATCAAAATAACGTTAGCTTTTTTGGCTGTTTTATCAAATTTTCAAAATATGTAAGTTCATTAACGTAATCATAAGTAATATAATTATATTTGGTGCGTGTTTAGGGAATAATTGATGATGACAGTTCCGGTGAATGAAGTTCATATTTGTTTATTTTCTCAGTTGGGACACACAGGCGTGTTTAGTAAAATAATAAAACGGGAAAAAAATTACATGTCTTTTCTTTTATAAGACGCGTAATTAATTAGTATAATAAAGTAATTAATATACGTCAAAAGTGAGCGTAATTTTACGCAGACGAATTTTCGCGAAAAATCTATCAAAAATATCATTCATTTCAATATTTTATCAATATCATTTATATATATATATATATATATATATATATATAATATTTAAAATATATTTCTAATGATATATTTATAAAAATATTTTTAAAATGAAATCTCTGATTATATTTTATATTCGATTATATTATATTATATATCTAAAATCACATTTCAGTAGAGTTGAGTGTCAAATATACACAGTGCTTTTTCCAATATAGCTTTACAATGCTTTTGTTATATAAAAGAGGATGGTCAAACGTCATATTTGAACATTTCGATACCATTAGGTTGCTTCAAGAAATCTAATACACTTTCCGGAACTCAGGTGTGTGTATGTGTGTGTGTGTGTGTGTGTGTTTGTAAGAAAGGTGATATTGAGATACTGAAATGACACAATCGTTAAAAGCTGAACAAACACTGGTTTAATACTCGATACGATTCTTCGAAGTCAATATAACTATGACTGAGTTTTAAGTTACATTTTTACCTTTTAAATATACATAACGGTTGAAAAATTATGAAACAAATTATTATATATAAACGAAAATTTTTTAATTTCTTATGAAATCGATTTATTAATTTTATGTGGAAAATTTTTTCCTCTATTTTTTTTTTTACTTCTTCTATTTTGATTCGAGCTACTCATATAATTTTTCACTTCTGTGAACGCGCTTTTCCGCAGAACTTTCCACTTTCCATTCCCGTACTATATTTCATTTCTGAATCGACGGTGGAAAATTTCGCGTAAATTGCCAGAGGGGAAAAACGAGAGACTTAATTTCGACGAAGAATACAAAAAGATGAAGAAAAATATCATTCCGTCGCGCGTGATTTATCTCAAACAATATCGAAAATCTGAGACATCATCTCTAACTGAAACTGAAAAAAGAATAGGAGGGACAATCTGCGAAAAAAAAGGAAAAGAATGGAAAGACAAAACACTAGGATAGAATGAAAGAATAGAGGTTGAGGGTTCGCAGACAATATATATATATATATATATATATATATATATATATATATAACATATATAATATCAAATATTGGCTCTTAATATATATTATACAAAAAAAATTGTACAATTTTATTAGATATAATTTATTATTGATTTATATTTAAAGTTTTATATATTTTATTTAGAAAATATGTTACAGTCATTATATATAGATTTAAAACACGTTTTCTAGTTTCGCTGATTCATATCATTTATTCTAAGAATAAGCTATATCTGTTGAATAAATATATGATTTACATTAAATATCGAGAAAATTTTGATGTCGGCAAAAATAACAAAATCATTTTAAATATATCGAGAACTTTCATTAGCAAAATTTTAGGGGGATGAGAGGATTTCTTAGATCTGTGGAAATTCTGTAGACTCCTACTGTCCTTTGCAAATGCTATCAAGTAAATTTATGAAGTTGGCGTTTGGCTCAAACCAATCTGTTCTTGCATATCTACTTCTATTGTATTCATAGCTAAGCCATGATTTATAATAGCTAAAACGAAATCGTAAAATTTTCTCTCGTGTATGTTATAGGCAAAAATTTTAATTTACGTTATATTTTTTTCTTTTCATTTTCTAAAATGATTTAAATAAAATATAGTTTTTCATTTTTGCTATCGAAAATATTAACAAATATCATTGGTGAATAATAGTCATGCACGAAATATATATCAATTAAATAATATATATAAAAAACGATATCATCTAATAGTTTGACAAAAGTTCGAGTGGTATAATCAATAAATCATGATAACTGCGATTAATTTGAAGTGATGCCATTTTAATCCAAATATTTTTCTCTGCATTAAATGTATAACAATCATTTTCAGCACCCTTTCCACCTGAAAAAAAACAAATTTAAATATTAATTAGTTATATTGAAAATTTTGCTTAATTGAATGATTGTTTTTCAGCACTATATTTCCTTTTTTCAATATAATATTTTTATTGAAAGATTCGATGATTTTTTTTTATTTATTTTTAATACATATTCATGCTTTTTATAATTCAAAAATTTCACACTTGATATAACCTGTTAAAAATTGAATATTCAGTAAGTTTATATATATGTATTATATATATACCGTTAGATAGACTTTAATTTACTTAGAACTGAGATTTTTAATTACTTTAAACTATTAATTTTGTATATCCAATTTAAAAAAGGAAATAAGATATTTTATGTTTTACAAACCTGAAATAATAATATTATTATTGAATAAATTTGATGAAGCAGCAAAAATAGGCACAGGAAAATCAATAGAAGATGACCATTCCAATGATTTCGGATTAAAAATATAAACAGTTTTTTGATAAACGCCATTATATCCGCCAATACAATAAATCAAATCATTAAAAACCACAGCCTGCAAAGAAAAAAAAAAAATATATATATATATATATATATATATATATATATATATATATATATATATATATATTTCTCAATTAGGACGTTATTTAAAATAAATATAATAATTTAAACTTCACATTTTAAACTATTATATTTTGAATTAATATCAAAAATATTTATATATTACAGTTATATCTTCGAGTTTTTCCTTTATCGGAGGACCTTCCGTCCATATATTTTTTTTTGGGTCATATATTTCAAGGGCATTCATAAAAGTAGACCCATATCCACCAAAAACATATAATATACCTCGATGGGCAACAGTCGCATGTTTGTATTTGAGATTTTTCATTATAGCAAGATTTTTCCATTCTGTTGATTTAGAATTCCATCTATGAATAAAAAAAATCGATCGCTTCATAATTAATTATAATGCAATTTGAACAATTATATTATTTCACTTACACCTCTAATGAATTGGCAGAATTAAGTCCTCCACAAGCATATATATTTCCATCTATTTCTGTTGCTGTGAAGTATACCCTATTAGAAATCATAGATGGAAGTTGTTTTAATTCTTTAGTTTTCAGATTCAGACTTTGCACCTGTAAAAATATTTTTTAACGAAATATATTCTTAAAAAAATAATAATTTTAAAATTATTCTGTTCTTAAATTTATTTTACCATATTAGTTTCCTTTTTATCTATATATCCTCCTAAAATAATCAAATCATCTCCAAATAACAAGGTGCGAAAATGTTTATAATTATTTTTTTCATCAAACTTGTAAATCTTTTTCCATATTTGTTTTTTGTTATCATATAATTCAATATTTGATGCTGTATTCTAAAATAAAGACGTATAAATATTTAAATCGAAATTGTCATCAACATATCTTTAATTTATTTTGATATGTACCAAAAATATACAATTATTTTAATTAATACCTCATCAGAACCACCAATCACTAACATTGTATTTATCATTCTAATTTTAATTTGTTTCAACACCAAATTGGATGTATATGATGAATCCAAATTCAATAAATTTTCCAAAAGCTCAAATAAGAACTAAAAAAATTGCAAATTAATACTATTGTTTCTTATTTATATATTTAAAAATTCTTACAATATCTGACAGAGATGACCAATCAATATATTTAGAAAATTTTGTAAAATATCCTTCTCTATTAATTTTATCGAAATTTATCCATTTATTTACACCTTCAAATAACTTTTCTATGTTGATTTTGGAATTCGATTTTAAAATACTTTCTAATTCATCCGGCAACAATGATACAAAACTATCCATCAACATCACCTAAAATTATAGAATCGTATAGAATTTTACATATAATTACACTCATATCATTTAGAACTTACATTCTCAAAGTTTTCATTTAATATATCATCAATATATTCGCTACAATTGTTATCATTGTCGTTCGTTTCAAATTTAACATAACTTTTAGCAATATTTTTATAGACATTATTGCATTTTAAATACTTATTACAAAATAGAAGCACGTCATTGGCAATAAACTGAAATCGTTTAAAAAAAAAATAACGAATTTAGATAAATAACGAATTTAAATAAACCGTAATTATATTTAGAAAAAATAATCACCTCTTTGTTAACTAAATTAATATTTATTAATGAAAGTAAATCTTCTGCATATTGAATACGATCGATTTCATCATATTCTAACCATTTTTTAATCATCATAAATATTGTTTCTTCTTTTATTTTCTTCATACATTTGTTAGTTATAATGTCAATAAGTTGTTCCGATTTCATTTTGAAATAATAATCATTGTCAATAATCTAGATTAAATACAAGGAAACACACACACATATTTATATATATATATATATATATATATATATATATATATATATATATATATATATATATATATATATATATATATATAATTGTAATTTTTATATAATAATATAAATTCAAAAAAAATACTCGTTGATAATTTCTCATGAAATATTTTCGCGAAAAATCAACTATTTCTTTCACTTGTAAATCTGCAGCAATTTCCCATATTTTCGAAAAATTTTCTTCATTTATTGACCGTTTTAAGAAAGATATGCAATATTGAGTCATATCATTATGGTGAATTATTAACGAAAATTCCAATATATTTGGTATTATGTATTCGTTCAGAGCTGAAAGTATTATATATATATATATATATATATATATATATATATATATATATATATATAAAGGAAAAAAGGGATAATTTTAAATACGTATTAAACTTACTCATTTTTCCGTTTATAAAATAATCATTTACGGCATCCATCGTAGTTTTACTTAAATCGAAAAATTTTCCTCTCTCAATCACAACCCTTGTAGTTGTTTTTTCTTTAAGTTTTTCTCTGAAAAATATACTATTGACCGCATATAACAATCTATTCGCTTCGTAACTGGAACTAATCACAAAAAGAAATTATTTAAAAATTTAATATAATAGTGTAATAAAGATAATCAGAATCAAAATTATATATAAAATGAAATATACGAAAATGCATATGAGATTTCGAATTCAAAAATGTTAATTTATTTCTTATAAAATCAAATCAGAACATTTTAACCCTTTAAAATACATTTAATTATATAATAATATAAAAAGTATGAAAAAATACCTTTCATCGTTAAAGATTATTACAAAATCTTGAAACCAATTTTCGTTCTTTACTATCGAAATATCAATTAGTTTCCTTTGAACATTATTTTTTTTCAATAAATCACTCATTCTTAAGAGATTGAGTTTCTACAGAATATAAAAATTATTAACGGAAATTCGTATTTACTTGTACAATAAACTTATACAACTGATATTTTTTTATTTTAAATAAAATAAAATACATTATTTCAAATTAATATCTTTCATTATTATCAATTAAATTACCACAACAAAAATATCTATGGGTAAATCCATATACAGAAAATACACACTTTTGTGGTTTTCGTGATAATATTTATTTTTTTACGTTTTGTGAAATTCCAAAATTTTTAAATATTTATCTATCATCAATATAAGTAAACTTGTGTTTGTATTTTTATACTTATAAACTTATATAAAATATCGATAATCAAATTCGTTATTTATAGTTACAAAAAAAATCAGGGTCTTGAAATTTTTTCACTATAATGTTATATAATAACCCGATTAAAAAAATGTTTAATCCATATGAAACAACATTCAATTTATTTTATTAAGAGTATATAACTACATATTAAATCATTATAAAATTGATATAATTTTAAAATATTGAAATGATCAAAATAAAAAAAAAATATTTTTTTAATATATAAAAAAATACTGATGTTGATAAAAAAAAATAGATTTATTTATAAATAGTAATCTAGCCGCCGAACCGGAATAAACTTTTAGATATTGAACAAACGACGCACATATACCATATATGATGCGTGGATTAAAAAATAATTACGTATAGATTCGTTTCATTCGTCTATTTTTTTCCGATATAATGTAATTTTTGAAAGCTCTATTGGATTGTTACGAACACACACAAAAGCCGAAATATAAAGATAAACGATAAAGTAAACGTATATTGATTGCTTCCATACACTGGCCCGTTCAAGTTTTATTCCCGCGGGTGAACAACTCGCTGAGGTAATAAAACACGATAGAAAAAGTAATCCTTTGATAAAGTTACACGGGCGTGTGACTCGCACAAACTCACGCACCCAGGAAAAACCTCGTGTATTATATATAAATTACCCGAGGAAAAACACGCTTGTTAAAAGGGAAACCTAGTGTGTGTGTGTTTTGAGACGAAATGTGCGGGCCAATGTTGGTTCATCAGGGTGACCATGATTTTTGTTTGCATTTTTATAAATAATATTATTCACGACAAATTTTCAATAATTATCAATTGAATAATGAACAATATAAAACACTTGTAACATGATAGTTGAATAATGAATCGTATATTTTATTCAATATTTGCATAATTTAAATTGATTAACATATCGAATGCCTTAATTAACATGAATATTGATACACTGCTTAAAATGAATATTTAATGAAAAAAAAAATAATGATTAAATATTGCGAAAACATGGTCACACTAACGTTTGTCCCGAGGATAAAACACGGTGATAAAACGGGAGACTTAGTGAGCGGGCGACAAAAAAAAATCACTTTTACGCCGCAAGCGACATTAAGGCGACACGCTGTCTTTACTTATAAAATAAAATTAAATGAAATTGTTACGGTCAAGATTATGCCAGGGGGGGGTCGTAATTTAAGGGTTTTTCAGCGGGGTGGGGGGGGAGTTCGGACCATTTTGCGGGACCCATTCCAGCGTTATCATTAAATTATCCGGTAAACACATCAAATATTTCAACATCAATAACCGTATAATTTTATACCGGTAATAGATTGCTCGTTTTGTTATGGTGAAACCGTTAACCTCCCTCGATGCCATTTATACAATGTTTGTCTTTTTTTTTTTTACAGGTCAGAGCCGTTCAAATATGGGATCGCAGTTTCGACATAAAAAGGTGCAGATCAATATTTTTTAAATATCAGTATTTATATTATAAATCTATACACCATTTATAGTGAGTGAATAATTATTTAATAAAACAGACTTTTTACTTAATAAAATTATTTCTACGTTTATACTAAATTCACTATAAATAATAAAGTGTATATTTAAATTATTAAAAGATATTCATATGTAAATAGAAATTTTATAATATAAAAATGTGTATTACGATTATTAACTTCATATTTGACATTATAATTTCAATTAGTTAAATAAAATATTACATTGTATTTTTTTAATTTTTCGTCGCTACAGAGTTAAGTTTGTATGAATTATCGCCCGCTTGAAGTGTGTTAAGTTGAAATTTTGTTATAGAATCTTGTAAAAAATAAATTATATTAATTTTTATAAGTCATCTTTAACGATTTAATTTTTGAACAAAAAAAAAAATAATCGACCTCGAAAGAAATCAAACATATTCAACAATTTTTTTTTTTTTTTTGAATAGATTGAAAACCCCTGTCCGTCGGCACACACTTCATAATAGTCGCGCTATATAATCAACGATGATGATGCTCCGGCGTCAATTTTGCTCTAATATAATGGAGTCTTGTGTGCCAAACCGCTGTTTTATTGCACGCCACACTTTGAATTCATAATGAGATCAATTTGAATGAATACCTCGAATGTTTCACCGATGTTTTTTATCTGAGAACAAAATGAAAAAAAAAAAATAATGAAGAAAATAATAGTCGACTATAAAGCTAAGGGTTTCGATTAATTAAGGACTGTTTAAGTATTCCGACTGCGTGTAAAACTGCGAATTGTACGACTTAAAAAAAAAATACTATAAGTATTAAAAAAATATTCAGTTGGAAAAATATTAAATTAATAAAACATTGTTAATATATTTATTAATGCGTCAGTTATTTATTCACTAACGTTACGTTCTATTTGGATCTATACATTTCGTTCTCACATTATAGAATTATACAGTTCATTATACTTGCATGTGTGTCTATTAATTTACTAGTATTCATATCAAACAAGGAGCATTCAATTCCCGGGAATTATACTCGTATTGGTTAGTTTTGGTATAATTGATTTTCGTAGTACTAAATTCAAGTTAACATCGTGTATTCGGTTAAGATTTATATTGTTGTTTCTTGTTAGAAACGATATATGGTATTGAATTATAACAATGCTCCGATAATTAAATATATTGTACTAATGGATAATCGTAATAAACCTGTATACGAGCAAATTTTGTATAGAAAAAAATATATTAATAACAATCGATAAAATGTGATTCGAGTTTTAATCTTGAAAGTTGTCGAAATATCCCCCCCCCCAAAGCGGAGGGGGGGAGGCAAGAAAAAAAATATTAAAATGAGAAATTTAGATGGCACTTGAAGAATTCGACGCCAGCAAATGTAATACTTGAAAAATATCTATATACAATATAATATAGGAACAGGTAGGTGAATTCGATCCGTTTTCGGGGTCGAAGCTTTAAAGGGAACAAATATCGAATCCTAAACCTCAAGAAAACCCCACTCGAGGGTCTCAAAAACCCTTGGCAGATACGTGCCGATATGTCAAGGGGTTATTAAAGCTTTGACCCGGGTCGTGGAAAATTTCGGTTTTGACGTATTGATTTGTTGCCAGCACAAAACACGATATTTAAATTATAATCGTGATCTATTTGAATAAAATTATTTACATTAATATATATATATATATATTTTTTTTTAATCCTCTAACGTATGCACAATGTCGAATTTACGAAATAATTCTTTGATATGCTTTATACGTTTCTATTTTGAAAATTTAATAATAAAAAAAAAATAGAATTTTAGAATATATTGACGAATATAAAGTAATAAGGGTGACTTTGAACGAATCGCATACATATATTCCGTTTTCGTCTTAGATTTTATCCTTTTTGATATCAAAGAAAAAATTTAATATGAATCACATTTTTAAAATTGAGTTTATATACATTAAATTTTATTGCGCTTTGCTTTTATATATATATATATCTCGGTTCATTTTATATATTTATTTGACGATTCATAAAACGAAAACAAAACAAAACACCTTTGTCTCCGTGTTTGTTATCACTATTTATTTTTTTCCATACGAATCAATCGCGACACAGGTTCTCTCGTTTCTGAACAGAGACATTTGTCATGTGCCATTTCGTCAAACTTGTCGAATTGTCAAAAGGTAGTTTTCGTTTGACTTTTATCTAAAATAAAGCCTAAGAATGTAAGTGAACACAAAAACAAAAATTGAACGCGAGCGCCTAGAATGTAAGGCTAAGGGATGAAGGACATACGAATTCACGTGGGGATAAGTTCACAAAGGGGTAGCGTCAGATTTGAGAATTTACAAGAGCCAAAGGGCTGAAGCTGAAGCATTATCGTTAATCGAAACGTATGCATATATTATATATATATATATATATATATATATATATATATATATATATATATATATATATATATATATATATATATATATATATATATATATATATATATATATATATATATATAGGTCTTTCATGAAACAAAAAGGACACAATAAATAAATAAGTAGTCGAATATTGATCAAGCGCTTGAAAATTTGCAGTTGAATGATTTTTGTTAAATTTTCATGTTACTTCAATTTGTTGAAAACATTATTACGAAATATTATAATTCATAATTAGGGGTATACAGTGATGAAAAAAAAATGGGAACCGCTGATATAGAACAACGAAAAAAACGTAGCATCCTTTTTTTAACATTTTTTTAATAATTATATTTTTATTAAAATTAAAATTACTTAGTATCATTAAGAATTATATATCTCAAAACCGACAAAATTATATCGCTTAACCCGTATCTGGCAGATTAAATGTTATATATAACCAAAACAAACAAGATTATATTTTTGTGATTATACTGATAGAAACATTATGTTTTAATATTTTATTTTTATATATTTAACTATTTATCTATATAAACCACATGTGATCTGCGGTATTTTATTTATTAAAGATAAAATTTAATATTTTATTGATATATATATATATATATATATATATATATATATATATATATATATATATATATATATATATATATATATATATATATATATATATATATATATATATATATATATATATATATATATATATATATATATATAAATCATACATAGTATAATATTTATATTTAATTTTCAAATAGAGAAAAATGATATTAATATTAATAAATTCTTTACTATCATTTAAATTATATAATGCATCAAAAAATTAAATTATTTTCATTAAAGAGAATATTGAAAAAAAAATGCATAAAATATTTTTTCACTACTATTAAGAATTACTATATAATTTTTTCGTATACATACAAAAAATAATAGATAATTTTAAATAATATAACCGATGAGGAACAATAGTAATATATAATATTATATATATATATATATATATATATATATATATATATATATATATATATATTCTAAAATAATGATAGCTCATTTGAAATTTGTTAACCGCAACAGCGATAATATTGCAATGGCGCATTTATTCATTCGCTTCACGTACCGTTTAAATCGTTAACATTATTTTTTTTACAATGTCCCCCCCCCCTGAAAAACGACAATTTCTACAAAATTTTTAATATGTATTAAAATGTCAAATATTTGAATATTAATAATATTTGTATAATTATTCGTTCGATATTTATAGTATAATAAAATATATAATTTTTTAAGCAAATTTTAAACCTCAATGTTTTTTTTTATTTTTTTTTTAGATTAAAACAATATTAGTTTTAACACGAACACTTTCAATATGTCACCATAAATTTTCAATTCAATACATCGTCTCATTAGGCCAATTGAGATATTTTATCGATTTTTTTTTTCAAATATGAAAATCACCGCAATACAAGACATAATAAAAAAAGACGCACATACGTTAAAATATTGTCGTCGATAAAACGTCATCGATTCGGCTTTTCGAAACCACCCTCGGTTTTTTTTTAATTTATTTATTTTATATATATATGTATGTATATTTTTACTCTATGGACGAGTGAAAGCGCGAGATAGGAAAAGGTGGATTTTTATTTTTATATATATTTTTTTTTTTTGGTAGACCGACATACGCGAATAATAATAATTGTCCTCTGTCGTTTTCGATTCTCATAAATATGTATGGTGGCACCGAACGGGCGATATTAGAGAAGAACAATAATACGAGCTTTACATGCCGGATGAGCGGGTCACTCTCGTTTTACCGTTTTATTGGTCACGACGGGTAACAATGCTCCAGTTCGACGATGATTGCTTTTTTTAACATTCATCCATTCGTTCTGTCGTTTGTTTTCCACCCCGTTCTGTACCCCTAGCGCCGTCATTTTTATTTTTTTGTAGCCTCTCAACCCCCCCCCCTCGCTCTCTCTCGATGAAAAAATATCGAAAAGCTTTCGGCTTTAAAAGCGTACGATCCGACGGCAAATAATTCGCGAATATCGAGAGTGCAATCTGCAAAAATGACTGCGAATTGTATCGATGTAGAATCGTGTAATTTTGCCAATGGCGATTTTTAAATAATATTATTAAAATGTATATATTTATAAAATCTCATATCTTCTAATATCTATAACATCATTTCAAACAATGTTAATACAATACAAAATTCAAAAATATGCTTTGATCTTAAATATGTTATCTCATCATCAATAAATTCTCCAGAAATCTTTTTCAGCGTTTTGTAATTATTTATTGATAAATATCATACTACTGTAATTTCTAAATTATTCCATGAATATATATATACAAGTATACGTATATGAAAAAACATATGATTGAATATACGATATCTAATCAAAATACTAGTCAAAAATATAAATCTTCGAACTTTTTCTCACCTTCCAGGAATCACAACCTTCAAAAGCGACCGATATTACATCGTCAAACCGCAAACAGTAAAAGCGGTTGTATGTCAAGATCGAAACACCAAAAAAAAAAATCACAAAGAAAACTAATCCAAACTATAAAATTCATCCTTTCAGATTCAGGTAGCTTCAGGAAAAAATCCGAAGGAAACGAAAGTGCCAAAACATCGTCGTAAACCCGGAACAGAGAAAAACAAACAGATTCTTAGTTTTCTATTCTGATATGTATACATATAAAATAAAAAAATATATAATATATGATTATAAATTAGAATAACAAATACACGTATATATATATATATATATATATATATATATATATATATATATATATATATATATGTAAAAAAAATAATTATTTATCGCGACTTACGTGTTTCATATTCTAATAAATTTCAGCATTTTATTCGGCATCGTGCTCACGTTTTAATCGCTTACGTTTAACGAGATTATTTTGCATGTAAGAGTTAATTATAAAGACAAGTTTTTAAATTACCCCATAAATTAGGCTAAAAGATAACGACGATAAAAACAAACTAAGCGAACTACAAAAGTGAACTAAAAAGGTAAACGTAATGTTTCGTAAACACTTGCAATAACATAAATAACTTAAGGGATGCGTGAAAGTCATGCCTTACTGCGTAATTTCACTTTTATTACTTCAATTCGTATATAAATATATTTTTATTATTATTTGACCTATATATATATATATATATATATATATATATATATATATATATATATATATTATGCGATCAAGTGTCACCTTGAAGTAAATTAACTACACTTGTTATTATTAAATATATTTGTATTTAATTAAATCTTCGACAAATACAAGTATGATTTAATCAATAATACTTCAGACATAACAACGCAATAATTAAATCTTAATTTATACGATAAGTATTTTATATTATAATAATTATCAAAATATTTATTTCACATAAAAATAAATCAATATTCTCAAATATGCTGATAAGCATATGTGAAAGTTCTATTTATGAAATTTTATATTATACATAATTACATTTATTATGCATTTTGTAAACATAAAATTATTACATTTTATGTTTATGTCGATCGTCAGATAAACTCGACGTTCATAACATATCCTGAACATATTTACAAACGATTATTAATATGGGTTAACGCGGCAAATATTTGCTCGAACGTATGTTCAACGTCGTTGTCGGCCATTTCGGTTTATGTTAATCGTTTATTACACAATTAGCAAAAAAAAAAAAGGAAAGAAAGAAAGAAAAACCCGGCTTAAAACGAGAGAAAGACCAAAAACACGGTTCAGAAAATCGGACGCAGCACGAAAAGACAAGGAAATTTCGCTTCTGTAGTTTTGCTTCGATGCTGCGGAAGTGAGAGTGAAAAAAAAAATAAAAACCGGAAGGGAAAGCTTAACGACGATTGCTCGTTAGGCCACCGAATATAAGCGGAAAAGCGTCGTTTTTCCGGTCAGAATTTCAATTTAATTAAAACGAGTCGACTTTGTCGAAAATGTCCGTCGGATCGCGAAACGTTTCGCTTTTATTGCGGTTAAATGGAAAGTTTCGTCGTGACTTTTCGACTTTTGAAAACTGAAATAATAATTGTTTTCAGTGCGTATACGAGATATATTTATGTGTGTATGTTATATAAATATATTTAAAAGCGATTAAAAATATGTGATTTTGCTAGATTTCTTTTTTTTATTGAGAATATTTGGATTTATTCCTAATTTTAATACAGTTTTAAAATCATCAAAAAAAAAATAGACAAACAAAAACAAAAACATTCAACTGAATTTAATTAAAGAATGAAGGTTTTATATAATAATGGATAAAATTAAAGTTAAAAAAAAATAACTTTTTTTTCCGCTTGCAAATATAGTAGGGTAATATAGTGAGTTAGGGCGTGTTTTCGAGACAGCTGGTCATGATTATGGTTCGAATAACCGAAAAGAGGGTCTGACCACAAACCATCCCTATAAGGTCAACAAATACAACGCCATTGGCCTGCGGAATTTTCAGAAAAGCGGTCCTTTATGCATGTAAAGGACATGAACACATCAGCATATAGTTAAAATAAAATATGTAGATTTTCACTTGACGATTATACAATATATTAGATAAAATTTTTTTTTTGTAATATTTCATCTTAATTTTTATCGTAATACGTATTTAATATTTTATTTATGATATTGAAGATATTTATGTATTTTTTTTTTTTTTGTTTTTGAAGTTTGCGTGTTTCGCTTAATATTAATAATAAGCGCTTATCTCAATCGGAGGGTTGTTTAATTAAGTGTGAAATATTTTCATAAAAATGTGTTAACACCAATTTAAGTGGGTGTTGTTCGTCAATTAAAAATATGTGGGCGTTGTTTAACGTATATAATTAATTATTATTAAAACGGACGATAATTAAAGCACATTTTTTTTTTCTGTCACAAAATGGAAAGCGTCATTTTGAAAATTGTTATGGACGTCATTCGTAAATTCGAGTTTTTCGACATAATTTTAATGCGAAATATAATCATTCATTAACAGTATCATATATCAATGATTTATAAACTAGAATATAAGACGTTACACAATTACCGACATTATAGCTATGAAATATATGGAAATAGTTATTTGCGAAAATTTCTTTGAAGACCATTATTGAAGGCTTAATCGTCTCGTTTTCTCAACGGTCACGGCAGGGTTAATAATTAATGGGGGTCCATAGAGCCGAGTCCGCGGTGGACAATTAAAGCCCGCCGAAGAGCCCGTTGTGTCGGCTTGTTAACCGAACACATAATTACAGGGAAGGAACTAGGGTCGTTTCGCCCGGCAAATATGATGGCCATTGGCCGTTCCTGAACGGGCCTCCAGTGCATCCTGGTCCCCTTCCGGGTTCCGCAAAATGTGCTCTTGTCCCGGGCATTAATTTTCAACAAATTGATTCAATCGGATCGTAAACCTTTTATCTCTCTCATACTTTGCCCGGCGTTCGAATCTCATAATAAATTTCTATTTAATCCCTCGGCTGCCCGCCTTGTTGCCTTTAATTTCATAATTATGACGAAATTGAGCAAGGAGTCAAAGGCTGATTTTATTAAATTATAAAAGCGTACCCGTATTTATAACGTATAATCAAATTTTACAGTTTAATATTTCGGTATGAATTTTATGACATGTATTTATATATTCATATTACAAATCCGCGATACTCAAATTTTTATAAATAATTTATATTTCTATAGAGAATTATTACTTGATAATATCATTACGTTGATATATTCACTCATCATTGATAGATTTATTAATTATTATAATATATATATGACATTATACAATAACCGAATGAAATATTCTAACTATTGTAATAAATAAATAAATAAATAACGATTAGCATATGCATTTCGAATGTCGAATAGTTCATAGACATTATTAATATTCCATTTGTCGAATCTCGATCCGTAATAAAAATAAATATACCATTGCAGTATTTGGTGCCTGAATAAGCAGAACGTTACATTGGCGAATATAATAATGAAACACAATAGTAATTCATAATAAATATACCGTCAGTCGGTCCTTCGATATTTATGTAACGTTCATTTGCAATAAGGAGTCCATTCAAAGGACGGGTCTAAGGATGAAAAAAAAATATGTATATATATATTTATTCCCTTAATATCTCACGTTTGACGTTACGATCGAAAACGGAATTTTCACGGTGGAAAATCAAATTATTTGCCTTCGAAACAGAAATTTCACTCCGATATTTCTCGACGATGTGAAATTAAATCGGAAAAAAGGACACATTTTAATATTTCGCACTTTCGAGACGCTATCGATCGACTCATTAACAGATATTGTCGATTTTTTTTTTCACTTTTTACGCTTCATTTTATTTATAAAATATAAATAATAGCGCATATAACAATATATACAATATTTATAAAGAGCTTCAGTACATTTGCATATTTATTATATAATTTAAAATGAAATAATGATGACAATATTTTTATTTATTTATTTAATCCTCAATTTATATCATTAAATTAATATATATATTTATAATAAATATAAGATAAATGAAATAATAGAACGGAGAATTATGATGGAGCGCTTCGCGGAAAATTCTCACACCGACGTTTTTCCGCTTTTCCGCGTTGTGCGTGAACTCGTTATCGATTTCGTCGATACGCGATCGTGTTCTGTGAATTTTTTCATGTTAAATCGCTACAGTGCGAAAATTTCGCGCTCGTTTAGCAAAAGAAAATTCGAGCGTAAATACATCGATTATATAATTATATATTGTATATAAATATATAAAACGTTCGAAAACAAAAAATGGCGCTCATTTGTTCAAAGTCAAAATATAAATTTAATACACGAGAAAAAATTCTTTTGATAATCACCAATTTGGCACAAAATTATTATCATTGGGTGAATTGGCAAGACCGATACTGGCGAGGATTGCGCTTAAAGGATTTTTCACATTGATTGATTGCTTGCGAGCTTATTTGACAGGAGCTTTATATGTTCATACATTCACATATAAATATACTTTTTTTCTATATACAGCAAATATAACAAAAAAATCGCATCATAATTTTATATATATTAATAAATATATGAAAGTTGAAACGGTTTTTCTCGTATTGTCCTTACAGTTAAAAAATAACGTTTTTAAATCCATAATATACTTCCAATTTAAATTAAGTACTAAAATATTTTAGTTATACATAGCATTAATAATAAATATATCATATGAAAATTGAATAAATATTATAGTTGATAATTTTATTTTATATATTCGCGATTTCAAGTACTTTTACTAATAATAATAATGTAAAGGAAAATTTTTAATATTTAATAGATATAAACATTTCCTAAAATTCCATTATCAACAACTTTAACTTTATTTTATTATGATTGATTGGTATTAATATTAAAAGTAAATAATTTACGAAAAATTTTATTACAGAAATAACTATATATAATATACCATATGTGTAAATTAAATATGATTTTTTTTTAATTTAACATCTACAAATTAAAACAGCCATTTAACAGTTTTATTATTTTCGCACAATTCTCACCGTTTTCCGTAATGTAAGGAAATTTGTAATTTAAACTGAAGACGATTCTTTATATATATTATATATATAGCGGAAAATCCAAAGTCGGCTTAAGTTATAACTTTTCACTCATTTTCCTCTCATCGCCACCCCCTCGTTGACCGATATTTTTTCCCTTTTTTTTTAAGAGCCGCATGATTTATGCGGCCGTTTTGTAAAAATGAAAAATTTGCATGAAATACCAACCGTATTATTTCAACGTAATGTATTATTAAGTTATTAAGTTGTCGAGTCGCAGTTTACTCTTTCGTCCGAATAAAGTGAATTATTCGACGCCGTAGATTTTCTATTTTTTTTTTCCATTCAATTCAAAAAAAAAAACAATTTTCCATATAAAATTTTGACTAAAAAAAAATATTCGATATTTTAAAAATATTATTAGTTTTCTTTTTCATATTTAATTTCTTGACATTTGTAATGATATATTCGTATTAAATTTGAGAAGTGACGCAGAACACGCACATCCCTCAGAAACGACCCTCGCAATGGGGTGTACAGTCAATTGTTTAGGGAATAGGACAATGGCCCTAGCTTGCAAACCGTTACCGAGGGTTAGAAAACTGGGGTAAGGGTGACCCGACGCGATATCCGGAACCAATTTGGTCTGCGGTTATGACGTCAGCGGGTAAAATTCCATAGTGACGAACCGGAAATGGGACATTTGGGATGTAATTTTTCAGAAAAAAAAAGTCTTTCAGAATAGAAAAAAAAATGGAAAGAAGTTCGTCGAAGGGACAACGAGTAATTTCAACGTGACCAATACACAGACGACTGGTTCTATTGTGTGATAATGTGCCGGATATAAGTCGAGATTTAATTATGCTGCGACCTATTTGCATTCGAATTCGTCACGTGTATTCGTAAAATTGTACGAATTATTAAATAATTTCATATATTTATGTACGCACGTATATACTTGATTAATGTTCGCCGCGTAATGGAATCGATTAAATTCGAATTAATGACATTATTGTGATTCGGTCTGAAGGTGATTATTGAAGTTATTTGTAATAAAACGTGTCGTTTTAACCCTCAACGTGTCGGATACGAAATAATTCATATCTGACTATATAATCTCTATACCTATTATAATATATAGAATCTGCATGTTAACACGCTCTATATTGTAATTAAAACTCTTATCATCAATTATATACCTTTATATATATATTTTTTTTTATTTTATAAAAAGTATTTATTGAACTACTTAATTTGATATTTTTTTAATAATTTATTATAATTGTATAAAAAATGTCAATATTTATTATAACCAATTTGAAAAAGAAACGTGATTAAATAAACTTTACTTTTCATCGTACAATGTGAACCAATTAATAATATGACGTGAAAATCGCAAGGAAAACATACAAGTAGAAGCTTTCAATTTTCCCAACGTGCTGTATATAAAATTTATATATATATATATATATATATATTTATTTATATACAGGTCCTTCTGTTTAGTGTTGTATAATATATTGCGAAATTGAATAAATAATAACAATGCACGTCCGAATAAACAAGTACGAATTTGTTTCGTTATAAAACAAATATTAAAATCCCAATCTCGGTTATTAACCCAGATATATTCGATGATATATATATATCATATATTGGTCATACAGCTTGAATTTTCAATACACATGTGTATTGTGTTAATTTTGATGCTTTTCTATATGAATAATAACGTATTTTTGTAATATCTCTTCTTTTGTAATAAATTCAGACTTTTGTAATATAATATATAAGGAAAATGTATACGGTTTTTTTATGTTCGTTTAATTTTTAATAAAAATCTTTATTTGAAGATTTTTTTAACGTAAGATTAAATCTTTTATCAATTGATATTTTTTCATTTATATGTGAAAATAAATATATATATATATATTAAAATATATTTTATTTTAGAGTTATGAAAACTCTGTTGTCAACATCAAATCTATTTAAATTATACATCAATATAAATAATATTTTTTTTTATAAATTATATAATAGATAAATGTATGTATATATTACGACAAGTCTGTATGAAATATACAAACGCATATTGTCAACATTTATGACGCTTCATATTGCGGCTCTCGCGCAACGACATGCGGTTCCATCGACCGAAAACGGACGACGTCCGAGACACTAAACCGACTATATGACGAACGTTTCGCTTTGCCGAGTGCGGTTCATTTTCGAAAATGTCGTTATTCACATGCGGCGAACTAATTGAAATCGACGACGTATAACGAGGTATTCCCGATGGTGATCGCGAAAATCGACGACTTTATTCAATTATTGCGCCACCGGCACAGCGGGGCTCCGGCGATTGTTGTTGCGACGTATATCGAACAGTTCGCGTCAGTAAAACTCCGACGTAGAGGGATAAAAATGCGAATTTTAATATTTTTATTATTATTAAAATCTGAATTAATACAATATAATATATTATATTGTGAAAATTTTATAGAATATATCAATAATATCGATTTATATTAAAAATTTTCATTTATGACTACCTTTTTGATGTATAATATTTGAATATTCAACAAAAGTCTATCTCTATATTTTCAATTGTATTTATATCCTTTGATCTTCATGTGTTATATATATATATATATATATATATATATATATATATAATATAATTTTTGATTTTAATTTATATAACTTCTAATATTTATATTTCAAATTTAATAGATATATTATGAAAAATACTATTAATATAATCGCTAAAAAATATTTCATTATTAATAATAAAGCATTCAAATTTTGATTTTTCCATGGAATAAAATCATAATTTAGATTATTAGGCAAAGAGGAATCTGCGGCCTTAAGGCCGCATGTGGCCTTTAACATTAACAAAAGCGGTTTTCTATGTTCTCATATAATGCAAATTTTCCGTTTTTTTTTTTAATTATTATTTTATATTTGAAGTTTTTATAATATTTTGAAATTAACTATAAAAATTCCAAGTACATTGTACAAAAGGCACATATTTTTTAAATAACAAATCATTTATAAAGCACCATAAATAAGAAAATTGCTTATTCTTATTATGAAAAAAAATATATATCTTGAACGCTTACAACGAACTAGAACTTTATCTTGTATAATTTCATTACAATCATTACACGTTGTATCTAGGATATTTAAGTGTTCTTTATAATTATATTAAATCCACATAAACTATAAAATACGTTCAATCATGAACTGTATTTAAACGATTACAGTATATAAAGATAGATTGCGAATTTTCGTGTAACCCGAATATTCAATCGTCCTTTCAATTTTCATGGATCTTCTCGGAAGGTAATATCCTTTGAGATTTTAATAAAATACGTCTACAGATAATATTTGCTTTGATAAATATTGATAGCAAATTCACCTCATGCTATTTTTTAATATATCATGTTAAATTTTCCGAATATTTATTTTTCATCATAATATGAAACTTATATACATATCACATCACTTAGTGCAAATATTTAACTTTACTTTATATATATATATATATATATATATATATATATATATATATATATATATATATATATATATATCTATAATAGTAAAATTGTTTACGAATAAATTCAAAATGCATTATATTTTATGTTTAAATTACATCAATCTTATTATAAACTGAATACGATAAAATACAATTAATTAATTCAATACTATAAAAATCATGTGTTTTATTCGGTTTGTATCAGATTATCGTTTCAAATATTTATTTTCTTTAAAGAAAATGTTTAATAATGTATAAATATTTTATATTTTAAAATAGATGGTTACTTACCATATATATATATATATATATATATATATATATATATATATATATATATATAATATAATTCGAAACGAGTATGCATTGTATAAAAGGCGCAGTCATTATTATTGTTTTATAACGGATTTTCACCGCAAAAATTGCAAACAAAACAAAAATATTGTAACAGAATAATTCATGATACCATATTTTGACTTTATATATATATATATACACACACTTAAATCTGGGTTAAAATGATTTATACCAGAAAATAATGTAGAAAATGCGACAACGAAACGGGCGCTAGTTTTTCGTTCGTTCCAATTAACGTCACCGTGATATAAGACCTCGTTTCGCTTTTAACGATTCTTGCAAGTTAACGAATACGAGAAGCAAACCGAGGAGCGGTTGAAAAAAAAATGTGAATAAGGGACGAAATGATCAAAGAAAAAAAAAGTGTTAAAACTTTAAATGTATATATATATATATATATATATATATATATAAAACATCGGGTATAATATATAATAATGAAAAGTTTTATTTTGTTGTTGAATCGAACGGCGGTGCCAGCAACCGCTGTAACTATTGCGTGACACCGCAATGCCATATTGCAATATAATAACGTTTAGTCACAGAAATCGTGCGACATTGCGGTATGAAATGTTACCAGTTACGTGTAGAACCTGTACAGAATTCTAAAATAGCGTATAAGCATCCGAAACGGCATCGTTATTAACGGATGCGCGTTCGTTAATTAAGAAAATTTTCTTTTAGCGGTCGAAAAATTGTATTTTCTTAAATGTATTTTTCAATCTATATGAAAAATCGTTAATTTTTAATCTATTTAATAAATATTAAAAAAAAAATTCTATATATTTGCTTTGCTGTAGTATATATTAATTTTCCAAATATTCATATAGCACCAGTCAATCCAATATTCATGTAATAAAATATAGTTTAAAAATATGCAATATATTATTTAAGATGATTTAACACTAAAAATAGCTGTTTCAGATATTCTACATGTAAAATATTTTATATTATATATATATATATATATATATATATATATATATATATATATATATATATATATATATTAAAATATGCGGTTGAACGATTCGAGATGAATGATAAGAATTATATAATATATTATTATCATTATGAAACTCTCGTATATTATATTAATAAAATACGCTTTAATATCGAAAAGTCTACATAAATATTAATATATTCGTATATATTAATATATATATATATATATATATATATATATATATATATATATATATATATATATATATATATATATATATATATATATATATATATATATATATATATATATATATATATGAATGTGAACCGCAATTTTGGAAACAAAATGTCAATGGCGCATATGCAAATGAAAATCACAGTTGGAACGTTTCAGAATTTTATTATAAAATTCAATATTGAACGATTATAAACTAAATGGAATAATATGCGGCGTTCCGAGTTACGACCACGCAAAATTCAATATATGCACGAGTATTTAAGCAGTTCGCGTTTAATCCTGAAAATTGCTGAAACGGCACGTCCGACGGTTTTCAGTTTTCATCGACGAACATAAAGAACCGAACGCTAAAACTATAAAATTGAACTAATGGACCGGATAAATGCCGTTTTTGTGAACTTTGACCGCTTCTTATTTTACTTTTTTATTATTTTAATTCATTTTTTTTTCAATACATATTTTACGTTATCTATTTGTGCAATTGAATTAATGCATCTAAGACGGCGATTTTTCTCGGTTGTAAATTTTCAACGATGCCAACCGTGGAAATTTATTATAAAATCCTACACTTGCTGAATAAACGCTCGTATAGTTTGTCACTGTTAAATGGGATTAATTAGTATTTGTAATGTAGAAAACGAATATTTTACAAGACAAGGGTTGAAATGCAGATTTTCTTTACAATAAAATATTGCATCAATTTTGTAAATGCTAAGATGTCACTTTACTCATTTCTAATACTAATAAACAACTAAAAAATGTATAATTTTGTAGTACTGAATTTTAAATATGTTTTCCATATTAATTAAAATTATACGTATATCACATAATAAAAATCTATAAATATTTAAAAATACACATATATATATATATATATATACAACTTATGGAAGAAAATTTTGGATAAACGATGCTTTATCTGAATATAATGACGCAGGTAATAAATCTGAATATGTAATATTATTATTTAGATACATCAACGTTTATAGCGGGCAAAATGAGGAGAAATATAGGGTTGAGATGGGGTAAAACTAGCCGTTTTGTGTGAAACCGAATTTACAGATTTTGACGGGGCGAATTTTGGGATAACGAGGGTTACTCTACATATCAATCACATGCGTATCGGACTTGATTTATTAAACCTCATTATATTTTTCCAGCTATGAAAATTCAATATATATATATATATATATATATATATATATATCCACATATTGAAACTGTAGTCAGCGAAATTTTCGCGGAAAAACTATTTTTTTTTTAACTAAGGGTTGATTTTTTGAAAATATATATCGGTTCTTATTTATTTGTTATTATAAATTTGATACATAAATTTAAAAGAATATTATTATATATATTTTTTATTAAACTGGACGCTGCAATCTTTGATATTCATTGTACTTTTTATTATTGAAAAAAAAATTGATATCTTTGTAAGTATTAAAAATTATAATTTTTCTACAATTTAACATTTAATATTTACCATGCATAATCAAAATTATTATCTAAATTACATATTATTTTTATTGAACAAGGAAAAATGTTTTATTTCTTCTTTGACGTTTCAAACGTTTAATTTACATAATACTTTTTATTTTAAAGAAATGCAAATTTTCATACATGCATTCCTAGCTAAGAATGGAACAAAGGCTTTATCTTAATTACGTACGTATCATTTAAAGTTTTACACAGCTTATTCAGCTTCCTAGCTGCAATTTCAAGGATGAACTACGGTTCGAAATCCTGGCAACCTCCGTCGCATTTCGTATATGCAATTTATATGCATATTAAATGTACATATTTCTGATTTATTCGCATCGACGGGAAATGAGCTGCTGAAATATATTGCATTACACACGTACATATTTATATAATATAATATAATATAATATATTTTGTCGTAATAACGTATGCATGCAGGACTCGGGATAAGATGTCATTTCTACGGGTGAAAATGCGGCCGGCGAAAGCGAAGAAAACTTCCATTAATCATTTAAAAAGCGTTCGACGAGCGAAACTTTTCATCATTATTTTCAGCTTAAGCCGGCGAAAAGTCGATTTTCACAACTTTTCCTCGTCTCCCCGCTTTCGTCGACTTTTGCCATCGTTGCCGATGCAACTGAGAAGACGTCGAGTCAACATTTTTATTTTTTTTTATCAAAACTTATCTTTCTCTCATCAACAGTGTCTTTGCGCTGATCGATTTAATGGATTGATATAAACTCGCATACGAATATTCGATATATTGATAGAAAAAATTGTATTAAATAATTACAAAATTTTATTCAATGCAAAGTAATGCTATTTTGAACTCGTTTATTATTAATAACTCAATATAGGTGTGTTTTTCGACTTGATCATAAAACATAAAAATAAATCATTAATTTTAATTAACAAATAAAATCATATCAATTAATTTAAAAATATTATATTTAATATTTTTCATACATATCGTATAAATAAATATAACGGTGTACAAATTTTCGAATCGTTTCCGACGTTTTAAATAATAATGAAAGCTTTGGGCATCTTTGAATTTTGAGCTTTAATTTTAGTTCAATGTTTTGGGAGATAATGGAATTTTCTGACACTATGCATGCAGTAATAGGCTTTTGTTTTCATTGTTTACTCCCTTTGGCCAACAAACCTAACTCAACTTTCTCCGTTTTAAATAACTCGACATATAAATTGTCCCATATAAATGCGTTAATATTTCACCAATATAAAATCGAAAAATTATTTCTAACTATATTATTATTATTATTATTCATAAATTAATAACAAATATTTTTAATGAATATAAACATTTTTTAATATAAAATTCAAATTTAATATTAAAATGATATTTTAACTCTTAACGGAATGTCTGAATATAGATAATAGCTACGTTAATATATCATAAAATGTAATTAATTTTTTCTACTACATAACAACTTCACATATCATAATAATGAGCCACCAAATATTTATAATTAAATAAATATTCTATATATATAATATTATTTGGAATAATATTTTTAATTTGATAATCAAAAAAAAACGTCACTCATACGAGTACATAAACGATTTTAAAACCATAGAATTATCGTGACAAGCGATCGACACGACAAAATCAGATGAACATGCGCGTTACAACTGTACTATAGCGATTGAATCGAAATGAAAATTGCGCGATAAAAATTAATTTTCATATATATATATAGTCGAAAATAATAATAAAAAATACGTCAAAACTGATTCGCGTGAAGCTTTACGCCATTAATATGATTATTTCTGATTGATAGTCGTCGACCACACGAAATATATATACCATATATGAATTCGTTTTGAAAATAGAACAAAAAACGAATTTACGACACAAAGCCGCCGAATAAATGGACAGAAGCCTGGAATATTTTCACGCCAATTTTGACCCTTTGAAAAAATAGGACTCGATCGAATTGCAAAATAATTAAAAATAAAAAAAAATGGAAAATATTCAATAATCGAATGCAAACTTCGGAAATAATTATCGATGGTGAAAATCGGCAGATCGTGATTGACGTTTAATTAATACGAACCTAACCGGTATTGGCAGGTGAATTTTCACCCCTTTCGACCCCATATTCTTCCCCTAGCTATCTTTTCGATGGCGTTAATTAAATGATATTTTTTTGTCCATTTCATTATAATTATTATTATTTAATGATGAATAAAAAGAACGATATCGACGACGATTTATAATCGAACGATTAGATTAAAGATCAAAATTTTGATTAAAGAGCTTAAAAAATAAAGATTGAATTCTTTTGCCGTGATAAATCATGATCGATATAAAATTTTTGTTTTAATTTAAATTAAAAATAATATAAAACTGATCATCAGAGAATATTTATATTGGATATTTAAATTTGAAAAAAATATGTCAACGAAAAAATACACCCCAACGAACACATTTGGTTGAGTAGGGGAAAATATGAACATTTGTAAGGGCAGAGGTGTACAATTCCAATTTTTTCATGACGAAAAAAATAGGTTGAATATTATATACGCACATATTATACGGTTAAATGTGTGTGTGTGCGTGTGTGTGCACGTGTCCTTTGCAATCGCATGTGTTTTTAATGAATTTTTCAGCACTATTTTCCCATTCAAACAGCAGTCCGTTTATAAATATTCAACTGATCGAGCGGAGCGATAGTTTTTTTTTTCTCCCTTTATATACCGCGTTTCGAAATAGTGGAGAGAAAAGCTGGAAAATAGTCGGTTTCCTTTGACGAGCGCCTTTCTTTTGACCGTTTTTGCTTGTGGAAAGCTTTTCCGACGTGCTTTCTTTTCAAGCTTCGCGGATATCGGGCTTATGAACGGATTTAGTTTTCACCTCTATCTTACTACGCAAGAGTTTCAAATATATTGCACACACACACATATATATATTAATATATAGACGTTTAACAATGATAGAAGTTCGATGGATATTGTATTTACCGCTGTCTATGTTAAACCAAGCATTCGGGCTTTAAAAATATTAATATGAGTATTGCTTATATGACACATTATTGCATAAGATATTTAATACGTTTAAAAATTATATAATTTTTAATATTTGAGAAACCATGATCACAAGTGTGTACTTTTTTTTCGTAAAAAGCCCTCGAATATTTTTATGACTTCGATTATATTTTGTGGCGTATTCGAAAAAAAAATTTTTTTTTTATGGAGAAAAGCGGTAAGAAAAGTTGGGGAAAATCTCGAACGTATGCTACTGTTCTCTCCCCATTTCATCGATTTCGCTTTCGTATTTATATATTATATATAGGGAGGATCGAGGGTGTGCCGTGGGGCAAAATCTCTTCTAATTTATTAGCCAACACCCCAGAAACCATTGTCGATGGCGGTTGATGTTCAATCGATTGTGAAATTCGTAAGCAAAAGACCCCGGCAAAATGTTTGACCACAAAATCTTAATAGGGTGACTTTAAATGGCGCATTTATATAAAAAAAATTGATTCAACACCAACAACATAAACAAGTATTATGTTGAAGTAACAATCAATATATATATATATTATACGTATATACTTTATTGAGCTTTAAAATAATATTAAAATAAAAAATATAATTTAGTCTGTTCAACTATATATATTATGATATAATTTTTTTTTTGGATAATAATACAATACTATTATTTATAGATTATGAAGAAAATATAATACGATATATTTTCATTAAAAAACGATTATAAGATTTGTCCATTCGGTACACCCGTTCATAAGTAATTCGGATACACTTGTCGAAAACGTCACCGACAGAAAGATTCCGTCAAAATATATGTTCCGAGTTAATTTTAAAAGATATTCCGACGGCACTGTCTTCTGCCCCCGAAGGCATTTCGAAGTTTGTGTCCGAAACAATATTATTATACCATAAATTTCACTCTGTTCATCCTCATCCTTTGGCCGGCTCGTTAGAAGCGTTTCCTTCATCATTGGACCACGTCTCGACTGCTAACGTCAAAGAAACAAAGTAGACATTTCGTTTTTGGCCGCCGTCGAAACAACTCGATTAAAATTCATAATTTTAATGAAGACGACATCGCCGAAACAGAATAAAATTCAGATACATTAACAATCGTCTTGCTGTAATATTTATTACGTATTTCAGCTGAAATATCATTTATACATATATGATATTTAATATATATATATATATATATATATATATATATATATATAAAAATTTAAACTAATCTTATAAATAATGTTGAGAGAAAAAAAATCGATTCAGTCAATATCCTAATAGGATTTCGTAGTAGTCTCGTCAAAAAGGGGGAAGGTGCGGGTTTCTGACTTTCCACTTGGCCTACATTTTGCCTGCGCGACCTTTTCAAATATTGACCGGCTTATGCAACCTTAAAAGAGCTTATGAATGTAGTCTTTGTTCACGAGAAAATATCTTCATATTTAACCCGTTTCCCGCGCGCAACGGATACAAATACACGTGTTTGCCACTTTGGGCTCTATTTCGCAATTGACGGGGTGGGGTGGGGGGGGGTTGCTCTCGAAACATAAATAATTTCGACGCGTTATTTGGCATAAAATGTGATTTATGATTGGACGGGTGGAGACATTTTTATTATGAAGAATATATTTTTCGATTATCTGTGCGCGTTTATCTACGTTTATTTTTTATTTTTTTAATTATTAAATGTCATTTGATCAGAATAAATAAATTTCGAAATATTGAAAATTAAATTTTTATCAATCATAGTTCTTTAAATCACATCCGAATAATTCTTTGTTGTTAAAAAAATAATTATTATTCTAAAATAATCATTATTAACAAGAAATAACAATTTATTCTTCGTTAGGGACTCGGGATAAATTGTTATTTCAAAATTAATCCGTCTTCGTTCATTTTACTCGTTATTTTACGACACTTTCATAAATTATTTCAATGTACATATAATATATTATATATAAATATTTTTATTCGAAACAAAATCAAATATAATGAATATATATGAGATTTAAAAAAAAACAGTTACAATTTTAATATTGATTTTTTACGATCTTATTCCATTAAATTCAATATATGGTAATATTTTATAATATAATATTCCATTAGAGCACAAAAAGGATAGGTAATAAAAAGTTATATGTTACAAATATGACGCTCGCACACACGCACACACATATTTTCAGTCGTTTTAAACGAAAGTATGAAAATATCTTCAATATATAAATATATATAGTCGTGTGAGCAAGGTGTTGAAGTACCAAATAATAACGTGGCTCATTGTGATGCCGATATCTGATTTCTAAGCCGAGCTGTCAGTCTATATAAATGATCGCCATTATTGGTTGAGCTTGGGAATCCAATAAGCCGACGCGTCGGTCGGGAAGTTTCGCATATTTCCGGTGTTGCGCCGGAACCGGAACCGGAACCGCAACCGACGTCAAAACGCCGAAAAGACCGCGAAAAGCGAAAAATTCCTATAGCACGACGACTCGACGTTTTATCTTGCAAGACAAAAAAAAAATGATTTTATTTTTCAGTATGCAAAATTAAAAAAAAAATCCATTAGCACGTCTGACAGATTAAGTACGCTTTTATATAAAACTATAGAAAAAAAATTGAAATATCACACAATATATTCCTCAGTTTTATATGTGTAGATGTGCATGTTTCTAACGCATTAACAAATTTCCGTAACTATTAATAGTTTAGTTGTAATTACGCAAGTATAGTGAGAGCGCTCTAATGGAGCGCTGAATGGGTTAATTACGGCAATTTAACAAGAAAATTCTGTGTTCAAAGCACGGTGCATATAACAATGAACTCTTAATTTAAAATATTTCAGTTCGTAACTCGGCTATGAAAATCACATCGACGCGAAAACGTTTTCCTTTGATTTAATTTCGTGTAATTTTATGAAAGATTATTGATAATGTACAATATGTTGAATGTCGACTGTAAATCATTATTAAAAATTTATATTATTTTATTATTGTTCAATTTTTTAATATTAAAATATGATGATATCGAATATTGAACAATGTAAAATATGAATTTTAATTGGAAAACTCTAATTGCAATTATGATTGTAATTTATATCTTCAACAAATTGGTTAAAAAAAATATTGAAAGATATTTTAAATAATAAAAACGGTTTTAATTTAAAAACTTTCTTATTACTTTTTTTTACATAAAAATTTATCATTTCATATTTTTATTAAATATACGACTTTTATGAATTTCATATATACAATACGTCACCAATAAAGTGTTTTAGAGAACAGATATAAAGGAAAAAATATTTACAATATCCATTAAAATATATTTTAGTCATTTGACAAGATATACCTTAAAGTATAATCTATAAATTTGCGATAAAACTGAACGAATTATATATTTTTAAATATATATATATAAATGAGAGATATAATAAAAATTTAACATAAGATAAACGTATCATCTGCAATGATTCCTTTGACTTATCTATTGAAAAATCTATGTGAAATCGACACGCACTTTATTTACACGATTTGAGAATTTCATTTGAAAGCGTGTAAATAGTAAAACGGATAAGTCAGACCATGTTTGTTCCAAAAAGCGTACACCGGAAGAGTTAATGTCAATAACACGATATAAATCGAGTCTTTGAGGTCGCACACACACACACACACACATACAGACCACTTCATGCAAAATTCAATTAATCCTACTCTGTGCGCGATCTCCCTTTAGATAATATTTATTCTCACATTTGTATATATATATATATATATATATATATATATATTTAAAAACATGTTAAGGGATGAAACTTCCGATTTCAACGGCACACTGCACAATCCACTTCGTAGCGCATAAATTGTATATGTTTTATATGCGCGCTCTTTTCAGACCACACGAGTCGTTTTCATTTTCAGAACGTTTTCAGAACGCGAAAGGCAATCTGTCTGATGTATACTAAAGTAAAATTTACCGTGATGAAATGGCGTACGGATACAAGTGCACGGTTTCAAGTGCAATTGTTCAATATCTATTATATATAATATATATATATATATATATATATATATATATATATATATATATATATATATATATATATTATGTATGCGATTGTCTATTGTCGGTACGATTGATTTATGGAATTTAGTAAGCATTTAAGTATATTTGTTGATCGTTTTGTTTGTACAAACGATCCAAGTGCGCCTTGAAAAGCTTAAATATTTGCAGATATATATCAGGAAATTGACAAATATTAAATTGTGACGTTCAGTGAATAAATAATTCAATATTATGTTAGTACGTCAAAAACAAAGTTTACATTGATGGTTTTATTAAAAATTCTTCGTATTTAAATTTAATATATGAATACCGTATTTTGTAAGATATTTACGAAGAAATATAAAATTGAAATATATTAAATAAGAAAATATTAAAGTATTAACATTTAATCTAATTTAATGTTCCGCCTACGTTATGAATAAAAGTTGAAATTCCAAGAGCGAAACGTTACATTTATTATACGGAGTGGTACAAAAATATTATTATTTATTAAAATTAATAATGTATAATAATAATTCAACGGTCATTTTAATATTAATTTACATGCATTATCTGAAAATTTTATAAACATAATATATTATATATTGATTAAATTCATTTGAAAATTTAAAAGGATATTTAGTATCAATACGAGTAATATAGTTTCAACGCTTTAATTTGAGAAATGTTTATGAAACCACAAAATATATAGTGAGAATATTTCCAATGGCATAAATTACTTTAATTTATTTATTTTATAATTTTACATTATTTTTCAACGTATTATGAATAATTAATTTTATTAATATTATATATGTTTTCTTTATTATTTATATTAGGAATCGCATATTCAATATTTTCTTTTGCGTCGCATCGCGCAGATTGCCGATTATTCGTTTCCATCCTGTGCATATCGCGTAAATACAACGCGGATTCTATCGCATAATCTTTGATTAAAATTTATCGATTGAAATGACTTAATCGAAAATCGCATTACGTTACGAATCAATCGGCGGAAATCTCGCGAGAGTCCTCTCATCCGATTAACGACATTTCGTCGAATGTATATAATAATTATGTAAAGTGAGTCATCTCTTGCTCGCGAATAAAGATGGAAAATCCTTGGGGTGGTCGGTGGAAAATCCGCGATTGAAAATCGACAACTCAATCACGGACAGAACAACGGAGACGAAAGACGAGAACGTCCTCGAATCGAACGTGAATAATTTGAAAATTTGTTGACACAATTTAATCGACGATCGGTGGGCGGTGGGCGGTTGGGCGGATGAGCGGTAGGTATGTCTGAAAATCAAAAGTTCACCCACATTTACCATCTTCCGCCCAATATTTTAGATTTTCAGACGTCATCTTTTCGTTCATAATTTTTTGGATCTTTGTTGTTCGTATTTCATAAACTATATATTTCGATGATACAATTTATTTTAAATATTAATATATGAAAATTATTTCAAAGTTATATTTTAATAAATTTTCGTTTATTTTATATATAAAATAGAATGAATTATCAAAATAACCGGCCAATCTGAAAACAATTTATAAAGAGACGAATCGAATGCTGAAAACCGCATGCAAAACGCAGTTTTTTCAGCAAAATTATAATTTTTATGATCGAAAATCGCGATTTTCATACAAAAACTGAAATTTTGTACGCTAATTTGCAAAATATTAGTCGATTAGATTGAATTCGCGCGCGAAAAAAAAACGTGAAAATATTAAAATTAATCGTTTTTGTTTGAAAATTACTAGAAAACATGCGGTCTTGATAGCGGAAAATCATATTAAGATAATTATTCTCGTTTCTTATCGCGATTTTTTAAGGTTTTTAATATATATATATATATATATATAGTTAATAAATATCATGTAACATTTTCTTAATGAAAAGTTTTATAAATTCATTCATCGGTTCATAACTCGTATTTCAAGTATTTCAATCAGTCGCTAACCAAATCTCGACAATTATAAATATAATCAACGGTCTCGTTATAGTCGAGACCTTGTAATGGTCGTCTGAAAATTGAAAAAACAAACGCAACGAAAGTTAAAATCAATGAGCAAAGGTCTTCTCGGTGGTTTATTGAGTTTCACCATCCCATAGAAACAATATAACCCGTAGATTTGGCACAGTGTTCATCGATTTCGTCGTTCAGTCGAGCGTTAACGATGAATTTAATGCCGGATTCCAAGGGTGTTTTCGTGAACGAATCCGAGCAAAAGGGAACCGCTTCTCAAACCGTGAGACGCGAGCTACGGGACCTATTAATCCATCGTGCCGCCTAAAATGGTTGTTCTTGTTATATCGCTGTTGTTAAATCGACGTTTTTGGTCTCCGCCACCCCGTTAGCCTTTTCTCATCCCACATTTGCAAACCCCTGTCGAAGGGGGCGGTCGTCGGTGTTCCAATCAAAACTTTTAATTGGATCATATTATAAAAAAAAAGAAGAAAAATCAGTACTCGCAGCGAATTAATCGGATCGTTTTCGGTTAATTTTCCGGATGATTGTTGCTATCCGTTTTTTTTTTTTAAACCGAAATGAGGAAAAAAATCGAGCTTTTATCGGCATTAAAGAGCGTCGAACGATGTTTTAAATTAATTGCGGTGTTTGAAGAAAATTTAAAATTTCACAAAGACGACGCTAATCTGTCGTACGTTAAGTGGAATAATTTATGATGACTTTAAACAACTACTAAAAATTTTTATCCTAGAAAAACACTTTTTTTTGTATTTTAAGCTACGATATATTTGTGAAGAATAGAGATTCGAAAAGTTTATTTAAGTATAACAATAATTAAAATCGATCATTGTTAAATTATATACGTTATTAAAGGAAACATTTTCGATTAACAGATTAATGTTTGTCTAGAATATTATAATATAATGAAACTAATTTTCGTAATATAGCGATTATCGAATTTATAAGTGAGGCTTCCCAGTCCAAAGACGATGGAAGCTTTGAAATTCAAAATTGTTAAATCTCAAAACACAATACCCGGAGAAACCTTACGCGACACGAATTTATCCGCTCACGAATCCTTTTATATGTAAAGAAATTTCGAAGAATAAGAAGAAGAAATGAAAAATATACGAAAAGACGATTTTATATGATAGAATATAATAGTTCTTTTCGGTTTCGTGTTGCCTGAAAGAAATTAGTTTCGGTTTTCATTGACGGCTTCGAATCCCGATAGCGGAATAAAACGGGGGCGTAATTTTTCTTCATTTTGCGAATCATCAAAGGGGATTAAAAGGCGAGTCTTTAAAATATAATATTTCAGAAATCGAAACCGTGCCTTGTAACCAAAACGAGCCTTTTCATACCATAGATTTTCAAACGGGGTATGTGTCATTAGCGCGTTATACGATATTCGCAACCGCGCTAAATAGACGTTCAAACTCCTTACATTCTATATAAACGTACGTGAATCAGTGTTTCTAAACGATTATTAAAGATCTATCGAAATTTATATTAAAAATAATTTCATATTCATTATACTTTTTTTTAATAATTTTCCATCTGTATCACTATTTTCTCTCTGTTTTTTTTAATACGTGTAGATTAAAATTTCAAATGTTATATTAATATAAAAATATGAAAATAATATTTATATATCTAAAAATTATATAAAAAAAATAATCTCGTAATAAATTACATCAAATTTTTAAATTTGAAAAAAAAAGCTAAAACTCCACAAAGTCTTTGGTGTCACTTATAATTTAACAATTTTATTTACATTATATCGTTTAATATTATCGCTTTTGATTGAAAAACTATTTTTTTTTTAATCAAAATCTAATTTAATATACAAATTTTATGGATTAAATCTGTCTTAAATATTATACAAATCATCTAATTAAACTCTATGTAATAATGTATAATATCATGATAAATGTGTAATAGACTTTTCATTTATATTTTTAAATTATATATATATATATATATATATATATATATATATATATATATATAAATCATAAATAATTCAAATATTATATATCAAGCAAAATATCAAATATAAAGTTGAAATTTGGAATTCATCAGGATTCAGCGAATAGAGAGTCATTTGAGATTCAAGTATTGCAGCACTTCGAAGTCACTGATTTAATAGTCCACATTGCCATACGTAATATATATATATATATATATATGTGTGTGTGTGTGTATGTGTGTATACGTGTTCACTTGTAAATTGCAATGTTCATGAGCGTTAAGTAAACCGATTTTCGTGGCCGGGTTAAGGGATGAGCCATATTTCACATGCTGCGAAAGTGCTGAAGTTCCAGGGTTGTTACTAAGGGTATGAGCGATTCCTCCGCCAATCGTTATAAGCAGCGAATTAGTTATGAAAGTATGGCAAGTTTGAGGTAACTAGTTGGATTTTGAAGTTGTACATGGTGAATTTCGCCAAATTGGAATCAGCATTCAATATTATGTGATAAGATTCGTTAGGGCTAAGTATGCGGATTGAGAACTTGGGACATCGTATAATGATAATATCGAACGTTATACGCTATATTTAATTCCCTATACGTACACCTTACTATATAGCACACTTGCTACAATTTCGTATCCTATCATGTATATTCAATAATAATAAAATTATTTTTTTATATATATATATATATAAACAATTAATATTTTTTTCACTAAAATATATGTGTATAATATATAAAACGAAACACTTTAGAACGGACGTATCGTTCGCTTTTCGACAAATTAAAACTTTTCAAAGTGGATGAGAGCTGAAACAAGTTTTTCAGTTGAAATTTTATTTGAAGTCGCAGCAAGTCGGACTCGGAATAAAATTTCAAACAATATTATGTCGAGTGTTTTGAAGCGTTTTTGTTCGGCTACATTGCAACAATTTATGAGTAACAAAACTCGAAACGGTCCACAATCCATATATAAATATACATTTATAATATATATACCATATATATATATATATATATATATATATATATATATATATATATATATATATATATGTAGTATATAAAAGTTGCAACGTGAGCAACTCAAAACGTTTCGAGTGAACTCTCAATGTGAAGTCAATGGATATCAATTTTAGGATTTACGGTTTAAAATTCCATAAAAAAATCGATGATAGAATATAAAATATCTTGACCTATTTTTTATACTCAAATTGATAACAAAATATATTTTAAATGCTATAATATTATATCGAAAAATAAATTTTTAATATTAATATCATTATTGTACAATTTTGTATTATTATTAGCTTCTATATTGATAATATTTCATATTAATTCTTATATTTTTTTTATCGATCAACATTGAATGTAATGCGATATAAATAGGAAAAAAAAACAAAAATAAAATTAGAAAATTCAACTATTAAAGATCGTCAAATGTACGTACGCGTGTTCATTAGCCCGTGAAATAACGGCGAATTGCGTAAACAAAAAGGAATTGTCGTGCGCTTCTCAAACTGCGGAGTTGTCGCGCAACGAGCATTATCTTTTCGGTTCAAAGGACAAATTACTGGAGGTAATGAATGGGAGGCAACCCCATCGTCGTTGTCTTCCTTTTCAGGATTACTACCCCCTATACTCGTCTGAATCCACCCCTGGAATGACGGGGGGGGAGCGTTATTCTAGCGATTCTCAATGTGTACAAATGCAACCCCCTTGAAGAAGATAAAATCAATTTTTTTTCTATAGGAACCGACAGCAAAAAAAAATAAAAAGCGAAAAATTTATCAACCCCCCCCCCAATATGAGAAATAACCTTTTACAATTTTACCTTTTATATTATTTTTTATATTGTGTGAATATTAAAAAAAATCATTATAATATAAATATTTTATAAAAATATGTTTATATCAAATTCATTATTTTTATTATTAAAATATAAATTTAATAAATAAAAACATTACTTCATTCTATTATCAATATATAATACTTTAACCTTTGAAAATATATATCGGTTAAATTATATGATTAAATAAATATAATCATTTTTTCTTTAATTTTATTAGAGTAAATTTTGTATTGATTAGTTCAATAAATAACAATAAACAGATTTAAAACAAATTTTTAAATTTTTATAAATCGTTCTTTTCATGTAAAACACATTAATTTCCTTTCACTTTTTAAATGAAATTATTTATTATGATATAATATTTTAAAATTTAATTATCCGTTTTTTTTTTTTTAATTATTATTTCACGTGTCCAATTGTACTTATAACTTTTATACTTATGTATTATTTTAACATTATCAAAACGTCTATTTCTCTGTATAATATAAAATAAAATCCAATTTAAATTTCTGAAATACATCTTGAAATAACAAAAAGTTAAAATCGCACCTTTCGCTCCATTATTCGAACACAAAAGGACGTCATTTCGCAGATCAAAACAAAAATCCCCGACCTTCGCAGTTTCGCGCTGCAGAATACTGTGAAAATAAAAACATATTGAGAAATCACGAACACGGCGAAGTTCAATCTGTGAATACACTTTAAATCTACGCAACTTTCCTTTTTCGAAGCTTTCCGCGTTCCGCTTGTTAATTATATTCATTCGATTGCGGAGCTTTTGAATTGCGGAACCGTGCGCCGATTTCGTTCCAATAATAAATTTCGCTTCGAATCGACATTATTATTGTTTTATTTTTTTTTCTTTCATTTTCACCATCACTCTCTCTCTTTCTCTTTCTCTGTGTGTGTGTGTCTTTCTTTGATTCATTTATATTTGACATTTGTTTCGCGAAAATTTTATACAGTTGTTAATTAGAAGGGTGAATTTTGATTCGCTTTGTGCGAAACGGAGAAAATCGAGTCAAACCAATACGAATATTAATCAACGTTACTTTGTCAATTAAAATTCTGACTATTTGCACAGTAACATTATATTTTTTTGTTCATCCATTGTTTTAAGCGTGTGTATGTAATTTATATATTGCTTTTTTTCCTTCTAAATAAATTTACATTGTCAATAGTATATTCATAATATATAATAATTACTTTTCATTCACAATAATATAAAAATACCATATATATATATAATAATTAATGAAATTTATTTAATTTTTCTATTCAAGTCTTTTTCAAAATATGCAAGTTATACGATTTCAAAAAGCTCCAATTTACATTCATAAATTCTACGGGAGAAGTTTGATTCTTTATGAATTATAACGAACGCCCCCTCCCCCCCACACAATGTACGTATAATTATTTAATTATGTAAATGTGCACGACGACGTAACAAACTAACATCGCGTCGTAAAAGCGGCATATTCGCGTGTTCTCACACATGTTATTCGACGAAACATAAGAAGACATAGAGAAAAGTCTAAAGTGTCGAACTCGGGAAAACTTTCAACGACTCGTCGGATGAATATGAAATCACATGATGTATACACAGTTGAGCGATGCGAAAATTTGCAACGAAACGTATTGACCTCTATATATTTAGTTCAATATTTTTGATTGATGTTTTTTTTTATCGGAAAATAAATACGGGAATCGAACGAGAGAAAAAACGAAATCGAGAATCGTTCGTTATCATTTAACCGCTGGACTTCCGAAATCGCGCGTTTGGCAAAACACATAAAACGAACGTTAACTATTTTAACCGAGTGCGAGTTAACGGTTTTGTTAACTTGCCGCATTAACTGACGTCATATTATTATTGTTATAGAAAACGTTATCGGCGAACAGTGTTCCGGTTTAACTTTTATAAAAAAAACAACCGTTAAGTCGGCGCTAGTATTAAATCGGAATCAGAATTTTTACATATTACAATTATCTCAATGAATCATATTCAATTTGCTTATCGTAAAATCTTCATTTAGAAAAAAAATATGAAATATTAAATAAAAAAATATGTTTTATTCTTTATATGTAATTCATTTTAATATGAATGATTTCATATAAAAATATTTATTTCATCTCAAATGTAATATTATAGATTCCACACTTTTCACATAATGTTATATATATATATATATATATATATATATATATATATATATATATATATATAATGCAAAATTCTAAGATTTATATAAAATCGATTATCGATCCGAAAATCGCCGTTTGTGAAATTAATGCCAGCCATTATACAAACTAATTAAATTATGCGACGAGCAATTTCTACGGATAATATCGTCTAACTTTGGATTAAAACTGAGGTTCTCAATCTTGGTTATACGTACAAAGGAACTATAACGCTATCTATCGATTTTAATAATCTTTAATTATACATCGAACACTTTATGTCTACTTCTTTGTTTTTTTAATATATAAATATTCTTTATAAATATTCCTAAAAAATATATAAATATTCTTTAATATTTTTAAAATATAATACTTCCTAGATATAGTAGTATTGTTTTTAAATAATTAAAACTGAAGTTTGATAATTATTATACCATGAAATGCAAGCGTTTAAAGAAGGGAAGTATTTTTCATATTTTCATGAATCTGCATCGAGTTTTCGATTTTATTTATTTTTTTATATAAAGACAAATTATTTTGAATGCAAATCTACAAATCAATTTTCCGCATGATCGCAACAGTATATCCATATTGAATACGAAAAATTCTTTTTCAATTTCAGTTTAAACGAAAAGCAGCAGAAGAGAAAAAAAATATACTTCATTTTTAATATGCATGTTATTGACTACAACATAAAAGAATCTATTTGATATTAAAAAATATACGATGGAACATTCATTATTTCTATTTCATAAATGTAAATAAAATGAAATAAATTGAAAATACTATATTATATTAATATCCATTGAAAATATGTATGTATTTTTAATTTAAATATTAATATAAATATATGTATAATCTTATCATAAATATTAATAAAATTTCATGAAATTAGACGTACTTGTTTTCATATATTTGAATCTCGCAGATCAAATATTTATCTTTGTATTCAAAATTCAGACAATCCGCTAAATAACTTTATATAATAATGCGTTTTAATAATGTTTAAACAAATCCGACAGCTCTGAACTAGATTCTGTGATATGTTAAATAAATATAATATTATAATATATACTCGACACAACAAATATAAAGTACTACGTTAAAAACAGAATATCTCAAAAATGTATAAATTTTTTTATTAAATTATATTTTTTTTTATATTTGTACAATTTTTTAAAAATGGCAAATTGACTTAGTTTTGCATATCAATTAATATTTAAATATTTTATTTTAAAATTAAATTATCTTCAAAATCATCTATGAATATATAGTATATTATTATAAAGTAATATTTTCAAAATATGTGGCATACATAATATCAAAATGATTTATTTATAAGTCTCGTGACTTCGTTCACCTCCTGTATATAAGAAGACAGTCACATGGCATACGTTGAAAATTGATGGTTTTATAATGCAATGTTTAACAGAGAGCGGTGTCGCCATTGTTGCCACGACGAAGGAGATTACTTGAAGATTTTTCAGGAGACGCTTTCCCCGATTCCTCCGGGGATTTCCCGTTTTTCCCAGACTGGTGCCCCTCTCTGCTCTGTCCCCTCCCCCCCCCCGCGCGCGCTTTCCCCGGTTATGAGAGATTTATCGCGCGGAAAAGCTCCCGACAAGAGACCACCGTTAGGGTCGTTGGATTGTCGCGAGTCATTAGGTCGCGAGTGGGTCGTTTCCAGACATTTTCTAAATAATGCAACAACAACAACGACCGCAACGACTAAATAATACTGCGCTTCTCAAACTGATATCGTGTGTCGTTTAGAATAATTGAAAAATTCTAATAATTTCAAAATTGACACGAATTTATACATATATATATATATATATATATATATATATATATATATATATATAATTTAAAATTAAATATTATATATTTAAAACTAAAATTGAAAACGAATTATCATATCATAAAAATTAAAAGGTTTTTCATGCTCTATATATCTAAATCATAATTACAAGTAAATGTATTAAACCTTACATTTCAATATAATTAAATATTAAAAAATCTAAAATAATATTAATATCATTAATTTTCTACAAATAAAATATTATTATACACTATAATATATTATAAATAAAAACGTTTAAGTAACCGAGCGCAATAACAATAATAAATGATTTAACGAGGTTAACGACGACCACACCATCAAGTAACAACAAACAGCGGCAACAACAAAACAACAACATCAACAACAACAATTGTTATTGTGTATTTGTTCTTAATATTATGTAAATTTTCATAAACGACCGTTCTAGGTTATTGTGAATTATCATATGAAATACGATCAAATCGTAGATAGAAATTTTCACGGTTGACAAAACTGATCCGTTTGCGACTTTTCCGACTCGTCGAATATTTCATACGATCTGACTTTTCTTTATTTTTCATGATATGAAATATTTATATTGAAATATATTCGAATATTCATATAATATTTTCGTTGTTCTTTTCATTGTCATTTTAAATTTTGCTTCGATAAATAAATATGAACATTTGGCGTTCTTATTTATTATATAAAAATAATAATTAAATCACTATTAAAAGCAATCAAAATATTAAGAAAAATATACAAAATAAAAATTAGTATTTTAACATTATTAAAAAATACTTTTATGGCAAATTAATGTTTATTATCATGTTCTATCTTTTTATTGTCTCATAATATATTTAAATTTAATCTGTGGTTTTCAAAATATATATAGAAATTTTATATTGTTAACTTAGAATGAAATATAAGATATGATATGTAATACATTATTTTCATTATTAACAGATAACGATGTTATACAATATAAAAAATTTGATTTTAAAAAAATATCAATACCACAAAATAAAATTTTAAAAAAGTATTAAAACAAACGATACATTATTTTATTATAATTATCTACAAACCATTTCCTATTATGATAGATATAAATAGTAAAACTACTACATATATAAATAGTATTAGATTGTCTTCTTTTTGTTACGCACATTTTATTTCTTTCATATATATAATATATATTATATTGAATAATAAAAATCGTTATTATTATTTAAATATTACTGTAATGAGTTCTGCACCGGTAAAATCATTAAAAACGGGAAAATTAATTGATATATCGACATTGATTACAGAAATAGAATATTTGGATTTTATTATAACATTTGAAGATGAACGGTATCTACTATATAATATTTTGTCAATATTTTTCAAAGTATAAACATGCATTATATATTAGTATTTATATAATATTAGATTTAGTTATAATGTAAACAGACTCTTATTCGTCATAAATAGCGATTATTTTCGCGAAAAATTAAGAGATCCAAAAATAAGAGTAGTGAGAATAAAAAGAGGAAAATATTTTAATTTCAGTGATTGTGTTATGCAATTAATAAACCAATATTTCACATACGATGTAATGGGTAAGTTTATATTTATAGACTCCTTTTATCCTTAAAATTTTCATTTTTATTTTCTTTCAATAATATATTTTTTTTTAGATCTCAATGATCATGTATTATGTAGTATAATCGAATTTTCCGCGACAATTAACCATAAAAAAATGATGGACTATTGTATTTCTTATATGAAACGTAATATAAATGAAAATAATTTCTCTAAAATATGGGAAATTGCCAAAGAATTTAATTTAATACAAATAATAAAACGTTCTAGGAAATATTCATTAGATAATTTTCAAAAGGTAATATCTATATTAATACTTTAAATTAATTTATAATCAAATTTCCTGTCATATATAATTTATATATTAAAATATTTTTTTTTAATTTATTCATGAACTCAATAATTGTATTAATTCACAAAAAAGTATATATGCAATTAACCGCTTTCAGCAATTCAATTACTTTTAATTTAAATTTTAAAATATAATTTTATATTTGAAAAAAGATAAGCGTTGATCTTCACCATCTTATTATGGATGTAGAACAATTCAAAGAAATACTATCATCCGACGATATCAAAGTTGAAAATGAAACAATAATATTTTTCGCTGTACAAAATTGGATAGAATACGATGAAAATGATCGTATTCAATATATAAAAGATGTACTACCCCTGATTCGTATGAATTTCCTTGACAAAAAGGTATTGCTAATATTTTATCTATTTTATCCGGTCTACTTATTGATCTTATTGATGTTAAAATTATATTTTGATTGTTTTTATAGTTTATTGAAAATAACGTAAAACCTTTTTGTGAAAAATATGCAAAAAATAATGAAATTATTCAAAATTTATTTGCGAAATTGATCATATCTAGCGAAAATAATAGTAAAATAAATGGTAGAAGTTATATAAACCCAATAGAATTTTTAAATAAAAGTTTCGAAGAGGTACGTTTTAATAATTTTAATATCAATTATTTTAAATATTTTATACGTTTTTTAAATAAAGATTATAGAGACTGATGATTTTTTGGAACAACCGGTAGAAATTATTATGAAATACTACAAAACGGCTGATATTAACGCTTCTAACATTGAAAAAAAATTAGAAAGACTTAAATTGTGGACTGATTATGACAAAGAAAATCGTCAACAATATTGGAGACAAACGTTGGAAAATATTGATTGGTCGTCATTATCAATAGAGGTAAATCGGCGAATAATTATAATTTATATTATAATATATTATAAATTGTTTAATTTTTCAGTTAACGCTTCGAATATTAGAAAAAAATTTAAATTTTGACGGTTTTAATTCTTACGGATTTATATTAAATTCGATAAGAGATCGCATATTATCAATCAAAAATGACTGTTCTCCGATCCCAATTGTGGACGATAATAAAAATATAAAAACTACTACGGTCGATATTACAGCTGTAAAACCTGAAAATGTTATTGAAGAATATGAACGAGATGATTCTGAAAATACATTGATGGTCGTCGGAGCTGCTTATATTAACGTAAATTTAATATTAATTATATTAGAAAAAAAATGGTAGCATAAATTTAAACATAATATATATATTATATTAATTTAGGTAGCTAGAAAGATTGAAGTTTATGACGATAAAAAAGATAAATGGATACTGTTTCATAGTTTCAGCGGTGATTTTCGAAATTTTCAGTCAGTATTATTGGGTGAAAAATTAATATTAATTGGTGGAGATAAAAGTGGTAACGTTATTAAAATGGTGAGTTTATTTTTTTATTTATATATATTATTTATAGTATTTTTTTTATTAAAAATCGTTTTTTTTTTTCGAAGGTGCGTAGTTTTAATTTGATGACAAAACAAACTGAATCATTGCCATCAATAAACGAAGAAAGGACTGATTTTGCAGCAACAACAATAGAAGATAATATTTATATTTGTGGCGGAAAAAATAGTAGAGGATATTATTTAAATTCACTGGAAATGTGAGCTTAAAATATTTGATTTTTTTTTAATATATATTATCAATCGATATCTTTCGAATTTTGTATGAATAGTTAACTATAATTATATTATTAGGAAATATCATAGTCATATTCATGATATTTAGGATTAAAATTTAAATAAAAATCATAAATTATTTATAAATCTACAAATTATGTAAATATTGATTAATTTTGAATTTAGGTGGCATTTATCGATGAGGAAATGGAAAATTCTAACACCAATGAATTTCAAACGAAGTAATCACGCGATTCTGATTTACAAAAAGAAAATTTATGTCTTCGGAGGCAAAAATAATGATCAAGGATTATTAAATTCTGTAGAAATTTACGATCCAGAAAATGATCTGTGGACGAATACAACGTCGATGAAATTAAAAATGGAAAAATTATCTGTAATAAAAATTAATAATATATATGTATTAATATTGAATTTTCGTTGTCGGAAAAAGTTTTTCTTATATATTTTTTTCAGGCTGTCTTATTCAAAAATATTATATATTGTATTGGAGGTGATATATATAATTGTGTTAAAAAAGTTCAAGTTTTCGATCCAAATACTCAAAAATGGTTATATTCAATTGATTTTCCAAACTTTGCATGTTGTGCTTCGTCGATTTGGTTTCGTGACAAAATTATCGTAACCGGTAAATTTTACATAACTTCATCAAAAAAAAAAAATATATTTATATATATAAAATATATAAAAATAATATTATTATTTTATTTATTTAACAGGTGGAATATATAATTCTACTGACGTTTATTCTTTTGACCCTGAAAACGAAATATGGACCAAAGTTTCTTCACTTCAATATGACAGATTTTGTCATAATTTATTGATTGTGCCGCGAAAATTTCTGGAAAAAGTTGCGTTCTAAACGTATAATTAGACTTCTAATTTTATATTTAAATACATAATAAACATCATAAAATTATAATAATTGCATCAGTTTCAAAAAATACTAATAAAAATATAAGTAACTCAATATTATATATTTTAAGCGCTTTCTGGAAGACTTTATAAAATATGATAATTATTTAAATGTTATATATATGTGTTTAATTTTTCAATTTACATAATAATGCGGAAAATTAATCTACCCCATATAATGGCTCTTCATCATTTATTATAGTGAACACACATGTATATTGTTATCACGTCACGTAATATGATAATACGTTGAATAACAACATGTAAATTGGCACTATACAGGGATTAACATAATATCAACGCTGTGCGAAAGTGATTTATGTTGTCACTTTTAATTTATGCGACGATATTCATGATTTTTATATATGATATATGTTATATATATATAAAAAACGGTTTTTTTTAATTCCATTTATACGTTTTACTTTTACTGTCGAAAAATTTGAGAGATTAAATAGCGTCGAAATATAATATAATAATATTCGATGCATTGCAAAAGACGATAATTAAATTTAATATCGTATTTATACGTGCATAATATTATGAATATTTTATTAATTTAAATTTATGTATCGAAATAATTTATTTAATATATTGACAATATTTCAGAAATCACTAGACCATTTAAATTTCATTTAAAAAAAAATTATCTCTAATTAAAAGTTAGATCTTGAATTACTATTTTAAAATAACTTTCCTGGAAATGTCTTTCTGTATTTTAACAATAGTAAATAATATTTAATTAGTGCAGCAAATTGATAGCATTGATTATATAGAATGGCATGAAAAATATATTTTAACAGTATGTTTCGTATTTATAAAAAAGATTAAAAACATTATTTATTAAATATGTTTACATATTTATAAGTAAACTCGAAACAAGAAATTTTATACGCGTTTTAAAATATTTATAATAATGTATACATTTTAACCACGTTCAACGTTTTACTAATTCATTTTTATTTTTGAAATAAAATATATCTGAATATTTAAATTGCCAATTATTTATTATTAAAAAAAAATAATAAAAAAGCACAGAATTAAAGAAAAAAACTCAATGATATTCATTAAATTATATTAAAAATATTATTTTTTTATAATACTGAACAATCAAAATACCTTTTTCATATTTTAACGTTTTATTTATAAAATAAAAATTACTTTTCCAAAAATAAATATACATTTTTTTTTCACTTTTACAATCATCATGCTCGTCAAATACACAACGTTTCTCAAATATCACCGTTCATTTATCATTCTATTGTAAAAATACTTTTACATACGTTATTGTTGACCAAACCGTTTATTCATACAATATAGACCTAAATTTTCAGGATATAAACATCCATTTTTTACCCTTTTTTTTATAACAAAATGCTCCATAAATATCATACATATTTATAAATTTGTATATGAAAAAAATGTATATTTATATAATATTAAATATATATACATATATATTCAATTTTATTGAAGAAATAAATGAGTTAAATACATATAATTTTTAATTCAATATTATCATACATAATATTAATATTTTTGTATAGGAATACGTGAAAAGTTTTAAGAAAATTGCGATAGTTATTTTGATTAATTATTCAGATAATGTATAGCAGTTTCAACTCTTTCGGGCGACATCTTCTTTGATAAAACACTTCCTGAACTTTACTCAATATTTAGTTGAAAATTCAAGTCCCTCAAGAGGAAACGATCAATCAAGATATTTTAGCTTAAATATTTTAATTTTCGCCAAAATGTTTTTTTTTTAAATATCAACGAAACGGATCGTTTTTGGATTTTTTTGATTAAATTACTTCGTTTCTATATATTTATATTTTATATGAAATTAAATAAATAGTTGACTTTTTTGCACGTTGTAATAAAGAAAATTTCATTTATCACAGATGAATTTTATATATTTGTACAAAATATAAACAATCATAATATTTATACCGGAAGTATATAAAAAAAATTAAAAAATAAATAAAAAAAAACCATCCCCCCCATAAAACATTTCTGACATAAACGTACGTAGTTCGAATTAACCGTACATTTCGGCGTTGCCCGTACGTGTTTTATTTTCGCCCGAAAAATGTTTATTTCGAAGCCAAGGGAAGAAGAAAGATGTCTCCATGTGACACTCGGGGTTGGGGATGTACCCAGATAACCCTCTACTGCTGCTCCTTTTCGTCCTCTCGGTGAAAAGCCGTAATCTCGTTTCCTTCGTACGGCGGTTTTTCCGAGCACAATAGCCTCACCTTTTGTACGCGAGCTTTTATATATTTGCACACGTGCGCACATACACACACACACACCTTTTTATACGCTCATAATGTCAGAAGTCAAAGGGTACAAGTGTAATTAAACGCTGCGTACGATATCTAAACGATACGATAAATAGAATTTGTGAAATTTATATTTTTAGTAGAATATATTCTTTAGAATTTTCTGTGTGTTTCATAAAATTACAAATAGTCATATTTTATACAATAATTACACTACAATACAAAATATCTATTAGCAAGCATAACTTTGTATATATAATAATGAAGCCTGTGTTCGAGAACATTTTTCAAGACGAAACGAGCTTAAATTTTTCAGAGCCCAACTGTACATTTAGAGAACGTTCAAACCGCATAATTACTTTGAAGTGCGAGTAAGTTATAACGATTAAAAAAAAGGCATAATGTAGTTTGTGTTGGTACATTCTACGCTATTATTATTCATATATTTTCTTTACATCGAAAGCTCTGCGGCGCTTTCATTATATATATATATATAAATCACGTATGAAAAATTCATTTTCTCCGGCTCGAACCGCCGCAGCCGAAGCGAAATAAACAAACAAACAAAACGAAAACAAAAATTTTCGAAGCGAGCCGAAAAGAACAACAAGAATCGTTTTAAATATGCCGATGCATTTCGCCTCATTTGTTGGAGTTGTTGTTTCATCGTTTGTTTTCCCGATGAAAATTGTTCGGAAAATTGACGACTACCGTTGAATTTTCGCTTTGTGTATTATAATACATTTATTATATGTTTATATATTTTTTTAAGTTTTTAATTTATTGAAAAAAACAACGTATTTTTGTATTCTATTATATATAAAGATTAAATATAACTATAGAAATAAATACATTAAAAATGAGTAAAGATTATTTGTCAGAAATATTAATTATATATAAAGGATTTAATATCATATTAATAAAATATTCAATATTTTGTTGTGATTAAATAAAAAAATAGATTATAATAAATTAGATAAAAATAAAAAATTCTACATTTTATTATATATTTACTAGTAACAATATAAATATTTGAGACAACACTATGAAAATAATACTGTTTCGCCTATCGATAGTCACCATTTTTTTGGAACACTGTAAATATTAAATATTGTATTTTGAAGAAAAAAAATCTATAATTATTTTTGTCACCTTTCAACAATGGTATATATTTCGATTATACCGCACAATTCGTACGATTTCAAACTTCGCGCATCCAAGGCTTTCGAGGTCTAGAAATTACACTAGAGGGCCTCCAAGACCTCTCAAGCCGCAAACGACGAGTGGAGGCGGCCTCTTCATTTTAATAAATCCCTTTCTGGCGGAGTAGAAAAGCTGAAGCTTTGACCGCATTAATTGTTCGAGTGATGTTATGCTTAAGTAGCGTAACGGCTTAATACACTACCGCAGCGCTAACTTTTAGCCAGTTATACACACACACACACACACACATATATATATATATATATATATATATATATATATAAAGTTTAACGGTTCTAAAATTACGTTCGCAATTCGAGTTTTCGAAAATGTCCAAAACTGCATACATATCTCACACAGTTGCGCCTGCATAATGTTTATACGAAGCATTCGAATTATCGCTAACGAAATAGAACGAACGATATATATATATATATATAAAGTCCAAAGTGCAAAGACATTTTTCCGAACGAGCTTTAGCGATAAAAGACGTCTGGACAAAGCTTTACGATTTGTTGGCATGTTAAACATGTAATAAAATACGTGCTTGATGCCGTATCCACATTCTATTTTACACTGTTCGTAACATTTTCGAACAATATTGTACTATTTTAAAATTATTATTTTTTACATATATATATATATATATATATATATATATATAAATATTATTATAATTTTAATAATTTGAATATCAGTGTTATCTTTAATAACATTTCATATCGATTAATTAAATGATATCACGAATTTAATTTACTCTATTCGCAATTATATCGCGAACGTTTTAATCTTATACGAGTGTTTATGAATGGATCATAATTTTACAATTCGTTCGTGGAAAATGTACCGAATAATTTTTCAACATACGTAATTATGACGAAATGTGGAAATTACACATAATTGAAATATTACCGTGCGTGTAATTTATGAAAAGATGAAGTTTAAATCCATCTGCAAAAGTTTATTATGACAAGCGTGCGGAGTTCCCAAGTTAAATCCCCGGATGATGTATGAAATTTATATAATACGAGAAACTTTTTTTTTTGCGAGTTTAAATGAAGACACGGATATAAATAATGATCAAAATTTCCTTTTATATATCTATATATATATATATATATATATATATATATAAAATTTATTCCGTTCTAGATATTTATTTAATATAGTTTTATTATATTTTCTTATATGTAAAAGTGAAACGAAATCGCTTCTAAATCGGGATCTCACTTTCGAATTTCAAAATTGACTCTCTCTCAAATTTTATATTATTCCATGCTGTAAAGCTTAAATGGAATAACACTTTTAATAAATTAAAAGTGGAAATAATATGCAAACGAGATCTCGAGCTTAAACTACGTAACCCGCAAATAAATAAGCGTTCATTTGCGTCACCACCAGATAATCGCAAATATCAACTATAATAAAACATAGAAACGTTACTAGTAGTCTTTCGAAATTTTAAGCTTTTTCTTTTATGTGAAAAATTAATATATTAAGATATTTTCAATTATAAACAACCTCATTACCATTCGACTAACGCAGATGTAATATGCAATACGACACACGGATTCGTGTATCATTATAACGATTTTCGAATAATATTTTAAAACGACGTCTGAAAGAAAATTTTCTCAATTCACAATGAAACCAGTCTGTATTTCTGTGAATGAAACGTAATTTGATGCTGAAAAAAAAAATTTTTTTTTCAGACGACACACAATCACCATATTTCATTCGCATTAGAATGTATAGAAGGAGATATGAAATGAAAAATATTTTATTTGAAATGACGGTAAAATTTATACGTTCGTTCGCCAAAATTAACTTCGTCTGTACAGATCGAAGTTCGTGAACCCTTCTTTTTTTTTTTGCCGACCCCCCCCCCTCTCTAGACGTTGCTTCTTTGTACGAGGTTTTTATTTTCTTTTCAACTTTGTATGTACAAGTACGAGCAATTGAACAAATATTTTATTCTTATCTTTAAATAATAGCTCGTAAAAATATAGCAAAAATGGCGTGCAAGGTGAATAGGCTATCGACTATTGTACTAAAAGATCGCTAAAACCATAATTTTCCGCAATAATTACAACTATTATATTTATATCGTGACGAGTTGTAATTTGTGTTTTTTTAATATATAGTGAAAAATAATACTGTTTATATATTGATTAAAATTTACGTACATACACACACACACACGTATATATATATATATATATATATATATATATATATATATATATATATATATATATATATATATATATATATATATATAATTCAAAATAAATTAATACTTTACCTTATAGAAAGACTAAATAGAACAACGCCATCTAACGTTAATATATAACAATAAAATACAGATATATTTTATTGTTCATATGAATGAATTTAAAAATATTTATTGGTCGAAAGAATAAAATTTATAGCCATCGGCAACAATTAAACGTGAATAAATAAAATAATGCGTGTTTGATCGTGAAAAACAATCTTTTTTTTTTGTTTTATTAAAAAAATCCAATGGCGAATAAAAATTATTTTGCAAATATTTGATGGAATTTTCATGAAAAATTCAGACAACGAATAAAATTTAACACGTTTTTATTTAAATGAATAAATTTCAAAAATTCCGATATTTATTTTATTTTTGCTGTAATTTTCCAGTTATATATATATATATATATATATATATATATATAAACGTTCTTTTTTATTTAATTTTATTGTTATATTAATATAAAAAATGGTTAAATATATTCAATTTTTATATTTTAAATTATATACATTACAAAAATTTATATGTTTTTTTCTATATTTTCTATAAAATTATTTCATTATATCAAGATGTTGACTATAAATTTTGCTTCATAAAATATTTCTTATTTATTTTTTTTAAATAAATATTAAAATAAATTGATTAAAAAAATCTGCCTGCCTTATTTAACAAAACATGAACTCTTCTTCGAAATATTCCATTGTTAGTCGTATTATAGAAAAAAAAAGGGTGAAACCTTTAACCGTGAATTTTTCGCCCGGTTCAATACTGCGGGCCAGACCTGTATATAAGTTTATATATATATTTTTTTTATTACATTTTCATCTCACCGAATAATATATAATATATTATGTATGCTCACCGAATCGAAACTTACATTAAACAGAAATGTCATGTGCGCGATTCGCATACGTTCACTTGAAAAGGGAAAAAAAATTTTTTTCACAGCAGGAGTTAGGGTTGGTTTAACCGAGCAAGTATTACAAGCCCCTCCCCTTGAACCCCCCCCCCTTTTGAACCATTCTTACATCCCTGAATCAAAAAAAAAAGTTTTATTATTGCGTTCAACCCCCTCCCCGCTGTATCATGAAGCATGCTTTCCATTCGAGAAAAATGTAAAATAAGGTTATATTCTCACGTAAGAAGAAGTTCTTCGTGGGAAAATTTCTTCGTCGCGTCTCGTCGAGCTTTTCCAATTTTCCACGCGACAATCAATAAGGCAATTCCTTATCGTATACCGCGAAAGAAAACATCGAAAACCACCATCTTTTTTTTCACCCCCCCCCCTACCATTTTCCTTCCCCCCCGATCTCTTATCCCGCATTGAAATGTACCGAAGATGATCTCTCGTAGTATTTTTACGTCGCTGATTTTCGATAAAAGATCGCGACGTGATATATTTCGAGAGAAGATAACATTTTTTTTGGTATATATATATATATATATATATATATATATATATATATATATATATATATATATATATATTGTATTTTTGTCAAAAATACCCTATAAGTATTGATATTGTCTCCTTGTCAGATTCTTTTTCATTTTCTAAGTTATTATAATAGAAGATTATTTCTATTCATACACAAAAAAAATATATGTAAAAACATAAAATATTTAATTTAAAAATCAAACAATTTATCGTAAATATCAACTTAAAAATTATCGATATCAAAATTAATAGTTACTTATAGAATTAGGATAAAATAGATATACAATTAACATATTGATAAATAAAAACATTCTGATATTTTAGAAAAATACTTAGTAATAATATTTTTTTGTAAAAATATTGAATGTTATTAAATTAATCAATCGTTGAAATTTCACTTAAAAATTTACAATATAAAAAAAAATCTCTTTTAACATACCTTAATATGGCTCGATTAATACAACTTCAATATTAACATAACAATACTGAATTTCATTAAAATATTCATAGTAATAAATAATAATAATAATGATTAATAATAGCAATCGCTAGTTTTAAACGGTCGACTTTAACTCGCGCAACGACGACTTAAAAGCCAACTGTTTAAAAACTGAAACTTTGCAAGGTTTATAATATGTAAAACCGTTAACTCACTTACGATATATTACTTTAAAGTTAAACAATACATTTTTATTATGAAATATTACAGTTTTACTGAAAAATGAAGTACGGAAAAGTAATATACCTTATGGTTTTGTATGAAATATGTGCGCTGTATATTCCACCTATGTATATATATAATACAAGATATTCGCTTTTACGACTTCAAATTTGTCTTTTTGCGCTAGTTTTCCTTTTTTTTTTGCTTTTATTGTCTCGTCTATTTTAATAGTGCATATAAATATTTCTATTTAAGTATACTATATACGTTTGTGATTATTTATGTCGGAGATGTTCAACGTGAAAATTCTCAATGTATATATATATTTTAATTTTTTTTTTTAATTCTTCATCACTACAATGCCAGTCTGAAACGCTGAAAAGTCGTCGTATTAAATAAGAATTTATTCAAAATTTCAATATTAATTCAGGCGAATCTCGTCCACACGTGCCCCCCTTTTTTGGCCCGAGAGTGCGGCCGCCTATTATTGAAATTTGCAGTCTCGGAAAACTTTCGGCGAGCTTTGGATTTCGCAGTTTAAATTGTTTTTACGGAATCCGAGATACAAGTTAAGAAGTTTAAATTTAATTAATTTGCGTAAATTTCAAGGCAATTGCGCCCTCAAAATTCGTGAGGAGGGGGGGGCGGGCAGCCACTTCTCCTTTTAAAACCGACCCCCCTTACAGAGTTATGCTTAGGCTTGCCCGGTTAAAACCTCTATCTCGGTTATTACTCTTTCTGTTGCGAAATATTTAATTAAATGTCCGCATAAAGCTTAAACACATCTTCCGGAAATTTATGTAAATAATTGCCACTGACCTCACCGACTTCCGCTGTTAAAACACATATAAAAGCTTCATATTCATAAATCTATTAATACGGTGTACAAATTGTAAAACGCCTACTTTACAAACATTATAATGCTTTTCATAAAAAAAAACACTAAAAACAATGTAAATGCAAACAAAATAAATCATAGTTTTTCAAAATATATATTTTCATTAACCGGTGTCTAGTATAAATGCTCAATAATGTATTAAAATCGATTTTATTTCAAGTATTTTGCTTTTTGTAATATCAATCAGTATATCATTTTATTTCATTTAATCTAAATGTATTAAAATGCAAAAGTATGATAAATATTTTTTCAATATTTATACGAATTTTATTACAAAAGGTATAATAATAAACTAATACATTATATAATAAAATAATCGTCAATGAAAGTTTTATATATTGAAAAATGACTTCATATAAATTTTGAAAATTTGTCCAACAAACGATACATTTAATTGAAACGTCTCTGGCACATCATTCGCGAACAATTAGGACAAATTCACCAAAGATTCACCAAAGGCGAACGTCGTTTCGATTCGGCTTTCGCAAACATGTTTATATCAAGACACTAGACAAAGACGGTTAAATAGAGACGGACTTAAAATAGGAAAGGGACATACTAGAGGCAACCCCTTGACGTTTCGTTCTTATCAAAGTGTCACCGGCGGTTTGATAAGGGTTGGTCGTCGGTCCTTAACGACGACAACGCTTTGGAACAATGCATCCACTATCAGGGCTGCGTCTGAGCTTTTCACGATAGTTAAACTAAAAATATACTATACAATATACAAAAGGTAGCGAAAAAGGGTTACTATAAAATATACCACAAATTGAGGTTCACTTATATAAAAACGACACATTTCGATGTTTCTTTTTTCACATAAAATTTTCATTTTAAACCAGTTCAAACATAAAAATGTTTTATATATATATTTATATATTTAATAAAAAAAAAATATTTGAAAAGCTCTAGTTTTATAAATTAAATATAATTACCGCGTTGATAACCCTGAGCAATAAATCGTGCCTCGGTTACAACCCACGAATGACGAAGGGATGAAGTATGGGCCCTCGGCCCTTTGATATGAATACGGCGATTCTCAAATGGTGATTCTACTCGGTTCAGACGGAACAGTAAGACCGTTAACCCGTTAGCGCCTGCAACGCCTACTTGTTTAACTTCACGTCACACAAAGTTCTCTGATATGACACAATTGAATTGGGATTGAATAACACGTCAATGATCTCGAGTCTATATCCGATTCGAACATTTCCAATTATAAATTAACATATTTCAATGTAAATATTTCTAATAAAATTACAATATCCATTATTTTATATTTTAAAAATTACTCTATTATTTGGCATATGTTAATCATTAGAAGGAATTTTATATATATATATATAAATATATATATATATATATATATATATATATATATACCTTTGTGTTCAACGTTAATTATATATAATACATTATTATTTCTCAACATCATTTTCATAAGATAACGCCCCTATTTTACTACCTCAAAGAGTGAAATGTTCCATAGAATAATATCCAGATACAACATCATCTTAAATTGCTTTCTAAAATATTCAAATTCTTCTTTAGTAAAATAAAAACTCCACATTGAAAATCGCTGATATATGCAAATAATACTTATATTTTAAATAAAATGAAAGTGTTATAACTTCTTCCCGTAATATTTATTGAATTTGTATATAAATAGATTTCACACGCTTGAATCGATTGAATGTAATTCAAAATTATTTTATTGAAATGTACGCCGACGTCAACGTTTTGTTTATTTATTACGTTTTGTTGTTTCTTTTTTTTTTTTTTTTTTTGACCGAATATATAGAGGACGAAACTTTTCCTTGCAAACGAGCCGAAAGTTTGCAGTGTTACGTTTCGGAAAAACGGAAAATATAAATTTTCAATTGGATCACACTGCGACCATCGTCGACGGGAGAATAGCAAAACAGTCTTCTGAAAAGAAAAAAGTACGAAAAGGAAAAGAAACGAAAAATGTTGAGCGAGAAAAAAGGACAGAATGAGAGCATGAACTGAATATTTGTTTTCGAAGAAATTCACCTTACGGAATTTTCATGTACATAAATTTTCCTGGAAAAAAGAAAATTTAAGCTGTTTATATAAGGGATTTTTTCCAATTCTTTCGACTGATGTGCATTTGTAAAAGTTAAAATATAAAATTAAAAAGATTTCTATGAAAATTATTAACAAAACATTTATAGTTGTAATAAACATTTTCTGATGAATTTATATTAAAAAATATACTAACAGTAAAATAATTAAAATTTAACACATAAAACATGAATATATAAGAAGAATTATCAAAAAATAATCATATTTATAATGAATCGATAAATTTGACGTAGATAAATCCGAATTGATATTATTGCATTGATTCAATACAAAACTACTACTAGAATTGGTATTCTCCTAATCCGAGTCGATAGCTCGTGACCGTTATTTTTGAAATCGTTTTTTAATATAAAAAATTTCAACGTATATATTAAAAATTTTTCATTTTCGGTTTCAAAATAGACGTTCAATATTTTAAACTATTTCATGAAATATATTTTTAAAAATGTTGTATATATATATATATATATATATATATATATATATATATATATATATATATATATATATATCAGCGAATGTCGTCCAATTTTACAATAGTTTTGACGCGGTTAACGAGATCCGTTTAATTGACGGACTGCGGCCGTTAACCGGAAATTACGATACGGCCTACCCCGTTAAAGATTTCCGTTTTAGATTGTCAAATCTATCTGAGCGGTTGACACGGGTTGCCAGATTTTTCAGATTCCTGAAAGGGGTTCGACGTTTTTGTTTCAGACGACGTTCAATTTCGCGACACTTCAAATAATTGGACAGGTGCTCCTCGCGCCCCTCTCCCCCCTCCCCCAATCGATGAAAACTTGCGCATTTTTCCGCTTCATTGACCCGCGAAACCTTCGTGAAAATCATTTAATTCAGTTTCATCAATCCTTATTTTTCGGTAATTGGACGACGAGTATAAAATTTTACAAATTTATATTATAATATTAAATTCGTTTTAAATATAAAAATGACACATTTTATTAAATTTTAAAATATATAATTTATATTATTATATTATATTCATATATTGTTTTAGACTTAACAGACGAAGGCCTATTTTTAGCTTTCATTTGTTATTTTTCATATAAAAGTAATATTTCATATAAAACAATATTTTCCTTTATCAAACATTTTAATTAAAATATTTTTCCAAAATTCTAATTATATGTTTTATCAGTAAAATGAGAAATATTTATATAATGAAAATAGTCGTTATATATATATATATATATATATATATATATATATATTAAAATTAATTATATAATAAATTGAAAATTAATTCAATACTTTTGAGAGATAAACTACACAAATCACTTTCATAAAAACTAAATTTTATTATGATGGTTTTTTGTGGTAAATATACTTTTTTATGGGAAAAAATACATATCTGATATTTTAATATTGCATTAATTTTTCTAATTTACATTTATATCTATTTCAATATTTGAATTTTATATCAATTAAAAAAAAAATTCAACGACCGATAAATTTGAAGAAATAACAAAATAAACTACCAATTTCATTTGATATAACAATTTATTGAATGCGTTAGATTTTCTTTTTTGAAATAAATTTGTATATATGAAAATAATATGTTTTTCTAACACATTACACATATTTCTTCGAACATACGTCAAAATCGAACATGTGCAAAGTCGAATTTTATATCGGCTTTTCCCGGCGAAAACGCGAGAGAAAAATATTTATACAAGCGGCGGCGCTTTTCGTGGAAAATTTCGGTGCGAAAATGAATGAAAAAAAAAATAAGCGTTTATATATTTTAATGAAATGAAAATTTTTGTACGAGCGAGTTTTCGTCACAATGAGACGATTATCGTCGAACGTTTTAAACGCGAGATTACTCGCTCGAATCGGTTTAAATTACTCGTGAAACATTTTCAGGAAACCGCGGAAATTTCAGACCCAGGTTTCAGACGTACTGAAAGTATCCAAATACGTCATTATATCAAAATATGTGTACGTATACATTTTGTTATACGATATGTATGTAGAACGAAAAGTTTTCCAAAGCGAATATCTCATAATCCGATTATGTTGATTAAGATCGGATTAAGCATTGTTGTCAGCGGATTATAAGCGGATAAAGCGTGCTTCGCATCACTCAATACCCGTTGATATTATCGAGTGTTGAACCGAATCGTTTGTTTACATTGTTCAATTATTATATTGCTCGATATATGTATCGAAATCTGCTGAAAAATAAATCCTTGATCAGGTATATTCAACTTATTAATTCTTTTTTTTTTTATTATAATTTACACGTATACTAATTTTTAAAATTGTCTTTTGTACAGTTGAGAAATGCTGTTAGATATAAAGGAAAATTTATAAAAATAATTAATTCTACCAATAAATAAGAGCGTCTAAACCTTAGGGGAGGAAAAAAAAATAGGGAAAAACCCACAGAGGGATGATAACGGTGTATTGTTGCGTTTTGAATGTGGCGAATTTTCGCAATCTATTGTTCGTTGACGATTAACGTTTCCCTTTGATGGAGTGCTGTCCCACGGGACTTCCCTTTCGATCCTCTTACATACAGAGGGATTCAAAAAATTGATCCAATCGCGGGTAAACTCATTGTTTTTTTTTTTGATATCAAAGACAAAACTATACACAAAAGATTAAAAAAACAATTCAATTAGTGTATTTTTTATACACACTTGTGAATTACAACTAATCATGAATAAGATATTTTTTTATAAATATCAATATAATTTATATAATAAAACAACAATCTTTATATATATATATATATATATATATATATATATATATATATATATATATATATATATATATATATATATATATATATATAGAATAATCACTTCATTGATTTTCATTCGAATCGATAAGAATTGTAATGCAATATATTTTTCATTGAAATCAAATATCGATAAATAAATTTAGATTTTGATAGTGTAAAGTTTGCAATTTTTAATATAATCCATATATAATTGGATTTTAAAGGTGGAAAAAAAAAATATTTGAACCCCCTTATACGAGTGCACCTATATATTATTTATACATATATTATTGAAGGGTCGCCGGTATGGGAATAAGGGAAACTAATCAAAAATTGTAATCAGTTCCGGAAGGAAGGACAAGCCCCCCGTAAAATTGGGTACTGCGGACACACAACTTGCCCACAATGGGGAGCTTTGAGGAATTACACTTTATGTCGTTTCGAATATATTTATTTTTTTTCTATCTCTATATATCGAACGTGTATAACGGGCATTATATGTGAATCTACGTTCACGTGGAATGATAGCCGATTTATTTATTTATTTTTTGGTTTCTTTCTTTATTTCTTTCCATTTTTTTTTTATTTGGCTCACCGCTTTCACGTGTATCGAAAGGATACGATTTTATCTGAAATTGGAAAGTCTAACTTGGTCCGAATTCACGTGTGATTGTATGTGTGTATATATATATATATATATATATATTTATCTTCATTTTCTTCACAAACACACAATAGTTATTGAACGTTTGTACGCCGACATATAAGCCATTGATTGGAAAATATAAAAAGGCGATTATCCCAAAAAAAAAAATCTCACTATAAAAAGGCTTTAAATAATGTATATACTCGCAAAATAGTGCGAAATATTACAGTTATACTGAGTGGGTATAAAAATACGAGATCATTTTTTGGTCTAAATCAATTCTATATCGTTTTTATATTATTTATAAAACATTATAATACAATTTTATTAAAGAAAAAAAAAAAAAATATATATATATATATATTGTTTTCATAAGCAAAATCCTATATTTTTTGATAAAATTAAGCGTTAACAATCATAATGTATTTATATTTGTATAAAATTAATTTCATACACAAAATAAATAATATTTTAACAATTAAAATTATTTTAACCATAATTAATAATAGTTGTACATGTAAAATTAAACAATTTTCCAAAACAAAACTAGTAAAACGTTCATGAATATATTGTTTTGCAATACGTACATATGTATGCGGAACACCGTTATACAAAAACCGCAAAGGGAATATTTCCTACAGTTGCCACAGTTGACATTCCCGTGGGTCCAAAAATACCAGAGTTGTTTATTATGGGTGCTGAAACCGTTTTCTAGGCTTACAGGATTTTTCCTGAAAACGTTGGTTTATATCACTGTTTTTCGACGCAATAAAAATACTTCGCATATAAGGAATGACTTGAAATTTCTGCCTCGACACTCAATATATATATATATATATATATATATATATATATATATATATATATATATATATATATATATATATATATATATATATATATTATTCTGTTGTTATTCGAAAGAAAAAAAATGTATTGAAATTAAATAAGTTTATATCGTAAAACATATTTTTCATTTCAAATTGTAAAAAAATATATAGTTTTTCAATTTCTTATAGTTTTACTCATCTCTTTATTCAATTTTGTCATTTTGTCGTATATAAATCTATTATTTTAACTGAAAAATCAAATTAAATGTGCCCAATTTTATATTATATATATTATACTAATAAAAAATCCTACGTTTAATATTACGTTAATAATTCGATTTTTCTACATTTCAAAAATTTATTATATTTATAACAATGTTATTTTATTCTAATATAATATTTAAGCTTCTTAAGATTTTTTTTATTATCTATGATAAATTTGATATTTTCAAGCCTAAATTGATTTATATAAATAAATTTACATCGTTCAAAGTGCGTTCTATTACGGATCAGAATATTTTACGGTTTGTTTGTATGAAAAAATGTAAATTTTATTATTCTAAATTGTTTGTTTTAAAATGTATAAGCGAATGATCACAAACGAAATTTTATTATCAGACAATAAAATCTTTATATTTTCTTTCTAATATTTATGATATTATAATATTTATTATGTTTACACATTCTATTTACAGTGTTAATTTTAAATAATCGCTTTTCATATAAATATGAAAAATATCGATTTATTTATTTATACATTCAATCCGAACATTTATCATTCGATTTAGTAAAAATCCATAGACATTGATAAAACTTTTCTACATCCACTCATTCGGTTTTATAATTCCAAAAAAAAAAAAAATAATACAGCTATTTTTTCTGTTCCGTGCGATCATAGTTTTATTGGTCTTCTAACCTCGGATACCTAATACACGAGTTACTCCTGCGCTCCGGAGAAACGTTCCGAATTCTGATAGCGTACCACATCCGGTTCAATATAACCATCTTTATAACTGAATTTATGTCCTTTTTCACAGAACCACCGTATATAAATACTATATACACTTGACATTTGTATGATATATAACGCGTAACAATCTATACACATTCGATATTGAATATGTAAAACTACATATTTCGCCTTTAACAAAATAAATACGAATAATTGCCAAAGGTTAATGCGGCGGGGGGAAAGGGGGGGGGCGAAGGGCATAAACTCGAAATTTTGTATCTATACCGATAAAATGCCGCGATTCCCTATTAGTAAGTATCGAATGTTTACGCGAACGGGCATAAATATCGTAAATATCATAAATATCAGCGTTATTTGCTCGCCAATATCATTTATTGTAATACGCATAAATATGGAATCATAGTTTTATTTATGTATATTATCAAATATTTATCTTCTCCGCAGAATTTCTCCTTTGTGCCGTTTCGGGCCGTGTCTGGTTCTCGGTACACGATTTATCACAACATATATTAAACTGTTTTTCCCCCTCACTTTTCTTTTCTTATATATATATATATATATATATATATATATATATATATATATATATATATATATATATATATATATATATATATATATATATATATAATGCTTTTCGCATGAAATATTTATTTATTTGTCTATTTGATCTTTATTCCGTCGAACGATTTTTATACGAACGGAAAAATATTCATATGACTTTTTTAACTCGCAGGAAAATTCAAAAAATTGTGGATTTAGAAAGATTTTCAATGAATACACTTCTTAATAATTAATTTGTTATAATTTTATATCGTTCTTTAACGTGTTTTATATGATAAACCTCAATAACACGAATCGTTTCAGTATTTACATTATACGTCTTTATTTTCTATTTAATTTTATGATATAGAAAAAGTTATATAGGTGGTGAGGTTTATTTTAATCGATTTATTATTCTTGTATTGTTATTTGTTTTTTCGATGTTCTTGCTGGTGCAATTAATTATACTACTTACAGACCGAAATTTAAACACATCATTTTTTGATCCTGCTGGAGGAGGAGATCCTATTTTATATCAACATTGTTTATTTTATTGACTAATAATTTAATCATAAGTATTTCAAATTTCAATTAAGAAAAATTTAAGATAAATATAATTTTAGTTTTACAATATTCATTGTGAAATAAAATCATATATTTCCTAAAAATTTAAATTAAATATGCGTGTGTGTATTCCATTTGTGTACAAATAAATATATTTATATTGGTTTTCAATATACGTATACAGATTTATATATATATATGAAAAAGTGTCAATAAATCGTTTTATGACAAACCTATGTCTGAACGATTTCAACCAAGCGTAAAATATTCAAGACTCACTCACCTGAAGGATGAAACGAAAGAACGAGCGAAGGGGGTCGAAACGAAAAACGTACAAAAAAAAATAAATAAATAAATGATAAAAACGAACGAAATGAAAACAATATAAAATGTGAAAAGAGAACGAGGACCGATGGGGAGGGGGGGGGGAATGGGTAAGTTCACACTGAACAATCTCGTCATTTTTATTCTATTTTATTTTATTTATTTTTATTTTTATACGAAAAAGTGAGTTGCTCTCGAGAACGATTTCCCCGTTTTACGTTCCCCAATAAAACTCCATACGGGAACATGAAGCGAACGGGGGGGGGGGCATTATTAGAAGAAATTCAGTATTCCCCACGTTTCAATATTGCCACTTTTTGTGGCCAATTTGACCGAAATACCATTTTAGGTTCACGACGTAGACGATTATTGTTTTGCCATCGTTTATTGACAATTTCGATCACAGTTTTATCACTCAAATATATATATATATATATATTTATGGTATATATAAAATATTATATGGAAAATAAAAAAAAATGGCACTTTTAAACCAAATACGATTAAAATGCAATGCTAGTTAGTTGCTAAAAATATATGTTGCTTTACGTTTAAACCGTGGTCAGATTCTAATTATGTTGTACGTTTATTGAATATAAAATATTACGTATTTTCGTTAAAATTTCATATATAGTTCATGTGAATTTTATAACAAGGTTTATTAGTGGTAAACGTTAGTGTTTAGTAATGATTTTCAACCCTTTTATGCTTATGGCTTCCTTCCAAATTTCAAAATATAATATTCATATATAATATTAAAAAAAAAAGTTTAAATTATTATTACATCATTAATTTGTATTATGGAAAATAAACGTTTCAAAAATATCATCAACTTATTAAATAATGAATTTCGTATTATTTCGCTGGCATTTCTCGCGTTCGCCTTGTAAAATATATACAGTATCTTTCAAAGTCAAAATACTATTTTGAAAAGCGGTTTTCAGATTGTTCCTGTAAAGAGTTTAACATTGTTTTCATATTTAAAGGACGCAAGAATTTGACTAGGTGTATTACAATCGACCGAATCGCTTTTCGAAAATAGACAATGAACTATCCGTTGAACTATTTCAGAAGCATGTCGATTTTATAGATATTATTTTCGAAACTTTTTCTATTTTGTTTTATTTATATGATATTTCAGACTAAATTATTAATATAAATTTTACGTAGTTGTTTTAAGATGTAAAATTTTTAATAATTTTAAAATTAAATTAATATCAAGCTAGAATTATTTTTTTTTATGAATTACTAATTCAACTCATATATATTACGATACAAATGAAAGAAGAATATTTTTACATAGTAAAACCATTATATCTATACTAATTCATATATTTATAGAATCAAACATAATTTCGATATATTTTGAATTAAAATATACGTGAATTTAATTATTTCATTAATTAAATAATATTTTTACATCCTTAAAAACTGTTTCAACTCAAAACGACACACATCGCTATAACAGATCGCTAGGTTTTAATTCTATATTTTTTATGTTGTTTCCTAATTGATTTCGATGTACTAATATAAAATTAAACTTCAAAGAAAATGATCTCATTATATGTATATATATATATATATATATATATATATATATATATATATATATATATATATATATATATATATATATATATATACAGCAAATAACGAAGAATACTCATTTCGGTTAATTATATAAATAATTAACCAAAGATTAATCTGTTCGTTCGTTGTACGACATATAAATATACTTAAGCGTGAAACGAGCTTCCCCTACAGGGACGAGCTTTTTATTTTATTCGCAGACAATTGCAAGAGACGTTCGCATGAATTAAGCGGCGCACGTAAGCTTCACATTTAGAGCTTTTTCAAATGAGCGATCTTAATCGCGAGACGCGCTCGCTTTTGGGGGAAAATCGCTCGAATGACTTCTGCGACTGCAAGGGAAAATTTCGAGCTTTCGCCTCTGAAAATATGAACACAGAAGCGATCCGCCGTGAAAAGGCCGCCTTCTAAGGCTTCATTCTTCCTCCCCCCCGTCCTTCCGTCCCCCGTTCTCCATTTTCTTCCCGTTTGCGTCGTCTCGGGAAAATTCCGAGCGTGAAAAAATACAATAGGAAGAAAAACAAGAATCCAATAATGAAAAACGCGAAAAACAAATGAAACGTTTCGCATCGACCAACTTAGATCCCGTTTCAATTTTCGGTTTTTCCGACTGAGGCGATTTTGACGGCGCTATTTTTAAATGGAATTTTTATTAAAATATAAATAAATAGACATTAAATCGTTTATTTTTTAAAATATACGCACGTTTGATATTATATATCTATATCATATTGTTAACGATTAAAATAAAGCTTTTATTTATTAACGTTATATCTTCAAATAATAATTTATTTTGATACAAAATCTGGTTGTCATCTCTATAATCAATTTTTAATATTGATCATATTACAATTTATGTTAGTATTATTACAAGATGTTCAAAGATTAAAAATTATATGTTTTATGGTTCTATTATGATAAATGATTTCCGTTATTTTTGATCCTGCTTGTATAATCGAAATTTTGCATATAATACAAATCGAAAATTATACGCAATTTTTCGCATTAACCCTGTATATTATATATTTGTACTCATTGTAACTGTTGAAATTGATAAATTGCGGAGTCGCGTTAAATTTTAATTCGCAACAAAACAAATCAACAACGAAACGACACAGCAACAGCAAATTCATCAACGTCCGACGGCGTCGACGACGATAAAAGACGATTGTCGAAAATTTTCCCACCCTATATATATATATATATATATCGTCATCGCCGAGATTCAGACAGTGCGATAGAACGAGAAAAGGCTAAAAGTGAGAAAATTAAAATTAGTCAGCGTGCGAAAATTCAAGAACGAGAATGGCGTCAGAAGACGAAAGGCCTCGAGTTACGTCCTCTAAATCTGTACGTTATTATACATTATTATTATTATTATTATTATTATAAACAATGTAGTCATTGTTGTCGCCAACGGTGGGCGGCGTTTTTCCCGCCCGTCTCACACCAGAGCTTTCGCGGTTTGCATTCACCGCCCATCCGTTGTCCGCCTTTCGCCCGGCGAACACCTGCCGCTAATTGAACCCGCGACCTCGGTCAAAAGAGATTACCTCGTGGACGACGAGATTAAACTAAACCCCTCAAAAACGACCACCTTCGTACATATTTTATACAATTATATATATATATATATATATATATATATATATATATATATATATATATATATATATAACGTGCTCATTATGTACACTTTCATAATCGTATATAAAGTGATAAGAAAGTAATGTGTGTAAAATCGTACGATCACGTTTTAGTTTGTTAATCATATTTTATATATATATACATAATGCGCTTAATATATAATATTCAACTTTTTGTATTGTTTGATCAGTGCTCGATACGTGACAATGATTATTTATATTAATTTCATCGTAACAAATTCTCAAACTCTTTCTGTATAATATTATATTATATTATGAATAGTAAAATAATACTATGAATAGACCGCAAAGACGTAACAACAAATCGAACTGCATTTTCAGCATTTGAAACTTTGAATCTTCATTTGATTTAAACTTGACAATCTTACCAGAAGAATTATTAAAGTTAAATTGTTTAATACTTATAAATACGGAATAATGAAACAATTGTGTGGATCAGTATATCAATATACTATTTATTAAGAAAATTTATGAAATGGTGTCATTTTTTTAGACTTAGAAATTTGTTCAATAAATCCATATATTCTATATAAAACCACTAAACAACAGAGTTATATAAAATATTATAATATAAAGCATACATATTTTTTTTGTATAATAATTTTATGTTAAAAATTACACCAATAACGCCGTGAAACGTCTCGAGTGTAAAGAATTAAAATGAAAATATCATAAATATATTTATCATTATTATGATACATCGGAAGGTAGGAAAAAAATTGTTTCACTTTTTAACCATACGTATTATATTAGAAATTACAATATCGAGCTTATTATTTCAATACGATCAATTTAAATTAATAATTAATATGCTGCACACTTCTTCAATTATTCAAGCTTATTTGTTATTCGTTGTTACGTTAATTAAGCGAAGTATATATATATATTTTTTTTTCTTCTGCAAGATTGATACGTTTACATCATCATTTTACGCAATAATGCCGTTAATTATGTATACTGAAAATATTTCCCTGTAAACGCCGCGAAGCTTTTCCAGTAGGCTTTATCAAGCTGAAAGGAAAAAAATCGTCAGACTTTAGATGTCGCTTTTTTCCCCTCAATTTTTTTTATAAATATATATATATATATTTTTTTTTGTTTTCGCTCGTAATAAAGACTAATTTAGATATTTTTGCACAGTCGGTATCTTTTTTTTTTAATTAATCATGAACGAAATTCTGAAGAAAAAAGAGAAGGGCGGATATATTTTTTAAAATATTATCTCAATTAAGTTTTTTTTTAATTAATATTTTAAAATTTATCTTCGTTTTTAAGATGATTTTTTTATGTGAGTAAACTAAATAAAATATTGCTTTTTTTTGATATTTAATATTTATAATTAGTAATTATTTCAAAAATATAATTATTATATATTCATTTAATATATCATATTTCTGAATAACGTTTTTTGATAATTTATTTCATTCATAAATCTCTAAAAAAATATTTTTTTTATAATTTATATTACAAAATTTCAGATATCATCGAATGATTTAATATATTTCTATGTATAATATATATATATATATATATATATGTTAATATTGCTCTCACAATATATGATAATATCTGAAATTTAAATTAAATAAAGCAAGTGCATCATGCTTTAAACTTTGAAAAGTTACTTAATTTCCCAAAACATCTATATATTTCCTATATTAAACATGGGCAAATTTTGTAAAGACAATATCAACTACAACTTGAATGGTCTAATGATTTCATTGTTCAGCATTAGAAAGTTTAAATTTACGATAATGTAATTCTCCAAACTAATGTATAATTTCCAATAAAATATTTCATTAATAATATTAATTTGATATAATTTAGTCTGAAATATGACAAAAATATGGTGATATTTAAAATATTACAAAAAAAAATATTATGAGATGTACAACTATTGACTTGACAACTGAAAAAAATAAATCATTTTTGGCTACAGATAAATATTTTAAAATCAGTACTCTTTCTAGTATATTATTTTTTTTTCAAATTATATTAAACGTACATTAACAATATTACCGATAGATAAACAGTATTAAAGTTTCGCCTTTCGCATAAATGTGTCGTTTTGATTGATTTTCGCAAACAAGGCCGCGTGTAAACATGTTTCCCGCATTTTGTGTCAAAGGATCCATCTCGTATGTATTTATCGCGCCGCCGCACCGAACGTGTTAAAACCAATTTCGTTACGCGACAACACACAACTTTCATAATTCATTTCATCCCCAATAAAAGGGCATTCGGATTATAATTTATCGAGCTTTTCATTCGATTCGATCGCTTTGTGTGCGACGATATCGAATGTGCGAACACAACGGAAACTTTCAGAATTTAGACACGGATGAAAAAAAAATGTGACCGGATAAAAAAGACATCGACATTAATCCTTTCTTCGACAAAGGCGTCGACTAAGATTCTATCCGAAAGCTTTAGCTTGTTTCAGCAGAATATATATATATATATATTTTTTTTTACATTTTGCACTTACCTCTTTTCTGCGCGACGATTAAAAAGCCTTTTCGAGATGAAGACGAAGACGTCTTCGTAAAGTTTCATCGAAGATAGTCGGGAAAACTTCGTTTATGATTGATAGCCAGTGGAAAATTTCAAATTTTCCGAACGAAAATGGGACTTAATTGCCGCCTTCAAGAGCCAAGGGGATCTTTATTCGAAATTGCCAACTATTTATAAAGGGCGCGTTGAGGCCGAGGCGCGAACTCTTCATTAATTATCCAGGGTTAATTTATTGTTACTTTTTTTTAATTACATTCTTTAAAAAAAAATGCATAGCATTAAATCGACATTGTATTTTCAAAACAATTACTTGATTTCATATCAAGTAAAATGTAATTTTAAATATTTATTAATTTATATATTAAAAAATTATACAATATTAAAATGCATACAAAATCAACAGGAGAAATAATCGAATATAGCTATAAAACTTGAAGACCAAAAAAGCCGATTTACATCAGATTTTCGCATTGAGAATGTGATACGAATCATTAATTTCGCAATTCACCAGAATAATATAGTCGCGTGATAAAAAAAAAATAATGATTTTTCTCTTAATCGGAAAAAAGATCGTTTTTCTCAGTTTCGACACTTTAAGTCCTTTCACCGAGACAACTGAAGCGTGAAAAATTTCCCGTCGCCTCTTTCAGCGTCGGTCGTTTGTTTTTCTTTTTTCTCTACCATTATATTCGTCTATTTTCCGACGACGCTATTTAGTCGACGAAACACGCCGGTTCTGAAAGTGTGTTTCGCGTTTTTCAGACCGTTGCTGGAGGACTTTGGACCATCGTCAATCTACGTCAATCTGCAATCAATCGGAATTAATTGATCGATGAAGTTGGACACGGGGCGGGACAAATCCGGCACTCGTCAGGGTTCGATACCCGTTCCATTTTAAATGCCCACTGTCCCAATCAATTTATCAGAGTGCGTGTTATCCGATATATAATGGAGGGGTAAAAAAAAAAGGAGTTTCGACGGAGGGACCGCCGAAAAAAAAAAGGCTTTGTTCGATGTTGAACCGAATTAAAGTGGGAAAAAAGCGACCACGTCGCACTTTTGCCTTGAAACTGACACAATTCTAAATAAATCCGACCGACAGCTTCGAACTATTAAATTTTTTTCAGCTGAAATTTCAGTCTTTCAATAGACTCGGCGGCAAATTGAACGTTTCACCAGAGCGCTTTTATTTGAAACGTATAAAGGGAATTGTTAATTTAGTTTTCGCATATTTTCAGAATGAATATTTTCGGAACAAAAAATCGTGTAATGCAGCAATGAGCAAAGAGCGGTCCGCGTATTAAATAATTCGACCCATCACAAATTGTAAAATAATAAGAATTTTCATTTTATCTCACATTTAATGATAAAATACAATATATAACAAAATAATCATTTTCATGATCATTCTCTAGATGATTTTTATAGTGTCAAATCAATATAAACACTTTATATAATTTCATCTTCGGCATACTAAATATGTATGAAACTGAAATTCTAAATATTTAATTTGGTGTTGAAAATGAAAAATAATATATACAAATTCATATTTCTTGACCAATTTTTAATTTTTTTAATCTATTTTTTGACATATTCAATTGATAAGTCTTATGTTTGATAATTTTCTTTTAAAATTCATTCGCGAGCTATCGACTCGGATCGATCGAAAAGGATCTTAGTGTAATTTTCCTTCGAATCGACCAGCAATAAAGGTGCATACAAATTTTAATCAAAGTGAAGGAACTAATGAATTATATAAAAATATAAGAAAAAGTAAACGTTCAAATTTAAAATACGATTTTATATATGGATTCGACACACTTAAAATTCAAATCAAAAAGAATCAACCGTTTTATTTATTTATCAACGTTATTAATTAACGATTCAACTTTATTAATAATTAAATATAAGTTAATATTTTTTTCATATTTCGATTTTAGCAAGAATATTTCGATTCTCGCTTACGTTCGCTTATCGTAAATATATACACGCATGCTAGTCATATTTTCAGAAATAAATGTGTATTCAAAGGCTTCGACGCCGTGTTATCATCGCATACATAAAACATAAGAGAACCACCCCTTCCTTGAATTCCAACCCCTCGCAACCCTTAGCACTAGTAAGAACCTTCGCAAAGCAATCTCGATCAAATAAACAACAAAGAATACTGAGAACTTTATAAATATTAAATAAACGAGTTGGATACAGATACGGTGGCGGAACGAATGGAAAGCCATCAGGGCCGGATTCAGGATATAAATACCAAAGTATTATAATATTTTTTTTCTTCAGAATATTCCGTTGAGACAGGTCGGGCACGTTTTCCTTTTTTTTCCACTCGTTGACAAATATTTGTCATATGTGCGAAATAATGTCAACATATACAGTCCGGATTTATAAATTTATATATCTTTTTATTATTACAATATTTGTTCGTCAATCGTGATGCGTATGTATATATATTTTTTTTTTGGAACTTTAAAAATATGACAGACGCACTTTTCTCGAATAAAATCACGCCAAGTACAACAAATACAGAGATTTACATTGCGAACACTGCTAACTTTTTCCTTTCTATATTTACGTTATATATATTATGGATATGGAGTCCTTCGAAAATTTTTCACGGATTTCAGATTTTCTCAAGAATGTCTTAGATATAACTTTCGAACATAATTTTCCTTTTGAAGTAAAAAACGTAAAATATTTTTGTTGATTTTAAATTATAATCTTTCATATTTTTATTTAGTTCAAATATTTAATAATTTAATAAGAAAAATAATACAACTTTTAAGAATGATATTCCATTATAATTTAAAAATACAACTTGTGCACTTTAAAGAACTGTTCAATTTCCAGTGAAATTCTTACTATTCTAATTTTCTAATAAAACTAAACTACTATAACATCAAAAAATATATTAACTACGATTCGATTATCTGTATTGAATACATACATATAAAATTTATATTCTATAAAAATAATAAAATCATAACAATAATTTTATTTTATTCAATTCGTAAATATCAAAAATTTGAACACAACTGAAATAATATTTTGATTACTTTAAATTACATATACTTTATATTATATTATATAGAATTATGTATAATGCAAAAAATCTTTACTATACAACCACAACAAAAAAATAAGATAGTGGAATAGAGTTTAGTAGCGCGAGTTTTTACATATATCAACGATCTATTTTCGATATAAAGGTGCTAGAATGGAAAGTTTTTCGTGGAAATGCGAGAAGTGGACGAAAATCCCAGTTCACATAGGATACAAAATATTCCATATACCGGGAAAAACTACCGGAGGCGGCATTAAAGAAAAATTTGGAAGAGTTTTCCACATGACCCGGATCGATAAGATGAAAGAAAATTCCTTACGTAAGACCACGCTAATGCGCATCGTGCAATTTTTCATCGACGACTCTTTCAATAGAACACAATTTAATACCTCTTAACTATCTGAATTTAATTTTTGTATTTCGCATTTATATTTGTAAATTATTTTTAATATCATCAATATAAAAATGTGTAAATTTTATAATTATCAGCTAATTCTAAATTTTTATTTCTATATATAGAATTTTTTTTCATAAGTGATCATTAAATTATTCAATAAAAAATACGATTTTAAATTAAAAGAAACATAAACGTGTAAATATATTTTCTCTTTTAGTTATAAAGAAAAAATCAATATAAAATCGACAAATTAAAAAATTCAATCGCCACTGACTTTATATAGACACTTTTAAAGTAATAAATTGAATCCATGTTTTTTTCCTCTGTAATCACTTTACGTCGCACTATGTAAATTAATTAATGAAAAATAATTACGCGCATAATAATTAATCAACATGTTGAACAACATCATTACTTTCACTAAGAGATTAATACAATAATTTATCATATTTTCACTTATATATAATATATAATAATAACAAAACAACGGATTGAATTACACACATACACTAACTTGAAAATTCTTCGTCACATACATAATATATATATATATATATATATATATATATATATATATATATATATACAAAATGAAATAATGACCATAAATATTTCCATTTACATTTCCGAGGATATAACTTCATAAGACGTATCTGAAATACGACAAAATTATACAATCGCGTTACAATATGGAAATAGTCCATAAATTTACAAATTGTACGTACATTTTAAAACGCACTTGTTTTCCGACGAAACGTAAGAACGAGGGTTGATTGTGATTTAGTGCGACGAATTTATTCCATATATATAAGCGAATTAAAAATTAAATTGGCGTTACGGCGGACTTTTTCGAAACAATTCTCCATTTTGTATTTCAAAGCGCCATTTTGATTCTTCACAAAAGTGAGTCGTTGATTCTATATTTAACCATCGATTGCTATCGTTTAAATATTATTAATATATTGATAAGCAAATTTAACAATTGATCTACCATAATTATTATATTATTAATATGCACATTATATACATGGTGTTACATTTATAATATATTTATATATTTTTTTATTTTTCATTTATATATTTTATGTATATATTTTTTTATATGAAAGTCGACAAAATGTTGTCGACGCATAAATTTCACGCGCGTGATTCGGAATATTCGATTCGTGTTTATTTAACCGTGCATAATTACGTGCAGTTAGTTTGCAACGTTGATTACTGACAAATTGACCGGCGGATATGAACGGACGACACGCAATATGGTAAATATTACGACGAGCGATTCCCAAACATTTGTCAATATTTAATCGCATGTAACCGTTTGACGCCGCGTCATATTTGTACGTCGCGTCGCTGTACAAACACGACGTCCGTTGCCAATAACACGTATAAGCGCGTGTGCGATTGTTGCCGATTTTGCTCGAAACTCGTAGACTCGTTATATACGGCGTGCATTAAAAGTGATGATTTTAATAACGATTTAAATTTAAATTTTTATTACGTTCGATAATATCAAATGTTTTAAAGTAGAGTTGAAAGCTCGTGAAGTATAAATTAATACTGACAATCTCGTGAAAAATGTTGTTAACTCTATCGTGATACGTATTTATTTTTATTGTTAAAAATATCGTATAAAATATATATATATAATAAAATTTTAAAATATTAACAAAAAAAATTTACAACTTATATTATGTAATAAAAATATTTTTTCTTATATCATTTGGATTTTTATTTTGTTTTCAAATTATATGAGACATTTTTTTAATTATTAATGTTTAAATGAATTATTTAAAAATTTGAACTAATTTTCTTCATTTCCAAATGAGAATTATTTTTTCATAGAAACAACGAATTAATTCATAATAAAATATTCAATTAGTTCAAAATTTTATATAACGAAACAAATAAAATAGAATATTGAAATATTTACAATTTAACGGTTCTCGTCGTCAAAATTTAACTATTACAATTCAAACAATACGCATATCATTCGAATTAACGACATTTCAAAACGCCAAAGCATCGCTAAGTAACACGTTTTCGGGCATATTCTGTATCGAAACAAATACGCTCCGATGTTGTTTCAGCTGAAATATGATTTTCAAAGAACAAAAGAGTGAGCGAAACTGTCGAAGTGTTCTCGACGTTTTCATTAGGAAATCCCGTGGAATTTTCATTATAATCGCGACGATACGGCACGAAGAATTTTAATGTACCCAGTAATATAACTACTGAATCGCTTCGTTTTATATCCGATTTTTTTTTGCCTTCCAAGAAAATCACTCATCATTTATATCACCCACACACCCCCCAACCCCCCACCCCTCCCCAAAGACCCCCTGCGAGTAATAAAATAAAAAATATATCGACACATTCTCCGAATGAATTGCTCGTGTACTGTGTGCTTTTTTTTTATTGTTATTTGAGCTTCGAATTAAACGGTCGGCTTTATATCGTACGACCTTTATTTTTAATGCGTCATAAAAAAAAACAAACACGGCCATAATAATGATAATATTTTACGCGGCACTAAATTATATTATCATCGGATTTTTTTTAATTTAAAATTATATGACAAAGGCAGCATTATCGTGGAATTTCGCTTTAAAATTAAAATATTCCGCGCTATCCCCGGGGAAAATTTAAGTATAATTTTAAGCAAAAAAAAATATATATAATATATATATATATATATATCATATTATATATTGATGGAATTGTAAGGGATAAAAGGGAATAATACTATTCGATATAATTTCAAAATTATTGTAAATTTATGCGTAAAGTTTGGAATATTTTCGGATTTCCAAAATACAGAAAGCCAAACAAATAAATTCGAGTGTGTGATGAATTTTTCATGTGGGGATTTGAAATATCATTATTTAAAATATATTACGAAACATATTTATGACCTTCTAGAAGGATATATATTTATTGTGTTGCGAATAAGCATAAAGCATTCTTTTTAAGAAAAAAAAATATATATTATATTACGATTTAATATGATACATTATTCTCTTCTTCATATTAGAAAAAAAATTAATACATCAAATCATTTTAATAATATGTTATAGCTTTTTAATTTTTATATAAAATAATAAATCGATCGATTTTTGTTCGATAGGGATTCGAATCTTTAATTTTATCTATATATAAATATGTAAAACTTATTGGTAATCGTAAAATCTAGATTCAAACTTACAATGATTCTATATCTATTATAATTTGATATACTTTAGAATTCTGAATATATATTTATAAATAATTTTAAGATGATATATCGCTTTTCAATAAAAAGAAATGATAAATTATACATTTTATAATATTTTTATCTTATATTATTTTTCTCAATAAAAAACTGACATGAAAAAAATCCACTTCTTTCATATAAAAACGTTAAAAATTAAATCGGAATAATTGGCAGTGTCTCAATTAAACAATTTACTTTGCCTAAATTGAAATTCAAATGAGTTACGAACGACTTGCTGGTAATTACGAAAAAAAAATTCCTCTTTTTTCTTCATTTTTCATTATATATTCTGCGACGAAGAAATATAGACATTATACATAATTTTATATTTGATAATTTAATAACGCATTTATATCTAAATATATTTTCACTTATATGTGATATATGTTTTAACATACGTGTCTGTCGATATTAAAGAACTTATATTTCATATGTCATTAGTATTCGTTGGCGTGTATCAAGAAGTTTTTCCTCTCATCGAATTGAACTCAATGTATATAATGTCGACTTATATATATATATATATATATATATATATATATATATATATGTGTGTGTGTGTGTGTGTGTGTGTGGAAAACGCGTATTTTCCGTTCGCCTCTTTTTCAACCCGAAAGTGAAGTGGAAAAGGGGAAAATTTTTTTCTTCAACCTTATATTCTTCATATTCGAGACATATTTTTCTACTTTTTCGCATATGAATAACAATGACGTCGGAAAATTCCGAAAGAAAAATTTTCGCGTATGGAAATCGTGTTTTTGTGCAATTGACCCGAAGTTGAACTCGAACGTCTCGCAATCCTCTCTGCCGGCTTTGCGTGCTTTGTAAAAAGAAAAAAAATATGCGGGGGGGGAGGGTAACGCTGAAAAATTGAATAAAAAATAGGACGGATCCGAAAGGTTAAGGAATTTCATACTGCGACTTAAAAATTTTCGGATGTTTTTCTTCTTGGAAAAATGAAAAAAAAATACGCCGTCGACCATATAATTGACTTCGCTTCATTTACCCTCGAAAACTTTGAAATAACATGGTTATGAAATCTTTTTCTATATTATAAAATTTATTTCCTTTTGTCTATTATTCACTTTTAATTATGTTAAAAATAATTTTAAAATATATACCCTAACTATATTTATTTTCATTATTTATATTGGACACGCGTGTTTTTTTTTTTATCATCGTGGGTTTATTTTGCTAACGCGTCGGTTCATTTTGGTGCGTTTTTAATTAAATTAATTTATTACACACTGTGATTGTCAGTTTATTTATTTATCCCCTTTATTAAATCAATATTGTTTCTGGCTTAATTAATGTAATTCTAAGTAAATTAATTTATTTTATACAGTACGAACAATTTAATGAAGATTCTTGCGGGCGACCGCAACTTATGAAAACGAAAAATAAGTATATTTTATTACGAGCTTAACTGTTTAAAAATATTTTTTTTATTAAAAATATTTCATATAAATATATAAAATAAATATTGAATATAATAAATAAGTACAATTCAGTAAAATGTGTTTTTAAAAATGGAAAATGTTTATAATTGAGTCTTGATTTTAGGATTTTTATCTATCTTTGACATTATTAAGTTAATTTGTTTGTGTATTTATTTATTTCGCGCGTAAATAATTCAATAAAGTTTCTTATTCACGCACACGTATATGAATATACGTATACACAAACACAGACTCGAGTAAACAGCATAATTAACAAACAAATAATTTATTTGCGCGTACACGGGAAAAACAAACGAGCCACGAGGAAAAGCGGAAAAACTGGCACTCGTACGCCGAATAAAAGTATTTACGGGCGGCGACGGCTGCCGGAAAAACACAAGCAAAATAAAATAAGGCCAGTACTATTATGGCCATAAGTTTAAGACCATCTCAAGAAAATGGACTTTTCTTTTAGTTCTGAAGGCCATAATTGTATCGGAAATAAAATTGATTACTCGAAATTTTTCTCTCCGTTAGTACATTAAAACTATTTAATGGTCAGTTCTTACTATATAAAACAACATCAAAGTATTTATATTGTAAAAAAGGGAATCAAATTCAAATATTAATATAAATATATATCGATTTAATAGAATAAAGAAATAATAATAATTTTATTTAATAACTGCTTTTGGATATATTGATTGAAAATATTCGAAGGGAGAAAAACAAAGAGATCATATACTCAATAGACCACTTTCACTTTTGATGCAGTCGCTGCGTTCAGAAAAAGTTCAATTCCTCAAAGTAGCCTGAAACTTTTGGCCGCAATTGTATAGAACGAAAAAAAAACGAAAGAAAGAAAGAAAGAAAACTCGGTTTGGAAGCGAATAAAGTAAGGAAAGAGCGAAATAAATACACGGAATCGGAGTACATAGGCTTTTTTTCAGGCCGAGACTGAAACGATAATGGAATAAATTACGACATCGGGAACTTTCAGCCGTATAACCGTGGTTTCTTCTTCTTCTTTTTTTTTTCTTTTCTCTTTCTTTTTCTTTCGTCTTCTACTACATCGTTCCGTGTAACAGTACAGCATACGCGCATCCGCGGAAAGAAAATAACATTTTATACTGTACGACTTCTAAATCTTAATAAGGGCTGCGTGTTCGCGAACGAAGGGCCGGATTCGCTACGGATGGGGGGCGGTCGGGCCCGAAAGGAAGTTACGCTTCATTGGAATTAAAATAAAAAATTCAGGAGGCGTCCCTGGCGATGCCCTCAATGGAAGAACTCTAAAACTTTACTCTCCTTTTCTTTTTTATTCTTTTTTTTTCTTTTTTGGTAGCAAAAAAAAATGTCGATGGAGACCATAACTTTGCATAACGTAATTTAGAATATTTCGCGACGATGATGATATTATTATGAACATATTCAAAGTTATATACTAACACTTAAAAAACAAACTGTTTTATATTATTTATCTTAATATGAATAGTAAATATTTATAAATACGCAAAAAATATAGATGTAATCTTAAAATAGAGAATATCTCATATACATATATACTTCTTCATAGAGAAAGGGATAAACTGGTTAGAAAGCTTACCTTCATTATTCCTTGGGGATGAAGGTGGGCTGACTATATGATGTGATAGTGGATTGCTCCATACTCAGTGTGGGCACTTTGAAGGACGTTCCTTAATATGAAAAATATATTATATTTTATTAAAGTAAATATAAAAGCGATAATGTGCTGTTTATTGGGCTGAATATATGGAAAATAATAAAATAAAAATAGTATATAAACTATATATTGACTTATATGACAAGTTATATTCACTTATTTTTATTTTAACTATATAAAATATTATATATGTATAAAGATTTTTTCCGTTAAATATTATTATCGATTTTTATTTCTATTTTCAGTTCATTAGTACGCTGTATAAAATATGAGAAATTGTAGAGAAAGTTATTTAACGGAGACTAATATTTGTTCACATAAACTACATACTAAAAATTAGGTCATATGACCATTCAACTGAAAATTCCTGAATATTTATATCGGAATATTCAACGATAAACACCGTTTAAATTAAATTTCTTTATACTACAATATTCAAGCTTTTATTTTCAATATTCCTTAAAACTGATGAATAAATTTTATTTAGAATATCAAATTTAATTTCTATACAATTGTTCATTTTATATCATATATTTTAAAACGTTCAAACAAATTAGTTTAATATCGTGTATATAAAATGCTAACGCATACGTAAGGATGAATATAAAAAAATATCACATATATAAAACGCTAACGCCGCCGCCGCCGCCGATGTCACAATCGAGTGCTATCTTATTTTTACAATTTAATATTAAATGATCCTCACAACTCAAAATATACATCCTTACCGTATCCGCGTTTAATTTATTAATACATATTTACATGCAAAATATTTCGGCATTAAAATAAAATTTTGCTTCAATTTCAAATGAACTTATTTCATTAAAAAAGTTTTGATTAACGTTGTTCAACATAGAAAATTTATCTTAGAAAAATAACGCACGCCGATCACGAACAACCCTATGCATCTTCAACAGGGTCAAAATGGTCCTTTTCTATTTTTTTCATTGTTTTTTACAAATATATATATATATATATAAGACCTGCAATGACGGTAAAAAAAATAAGATAAAAAAAATTTCCCCTCATAAACTATTCTTTCGGGGTCAAAAGAAGCGGAACGAACACAAGAAGAACATTCACACGAAGAGGGGGGGAGGTACAGCGAGGTTCGGCCATAATGATCACGCAAAATGGCCGACAGAGCGGGGAGGGGAGGGTGAAAGCAAAGACGACAAACACGAAATGGCCGACGCCTTCGTCGATTTACGACGCCGACACATGGCGGCGCGCGCCTAATGGCCGACGAATAATTTTCAAATTTACCCTAATGATTTCGTCGGATGCAAATGTCGCCTAGGCCTTACTTAAGACCGACGCAAAATGTCGCACCCCTGACCCCCCCCCTTCACCTCATCCCGCGACATTCACCCCTGACCCTTCGATGAGAGTAATGGCGTGAATATTACCTTGTTTACTCCGTCGTTCATTTCGCAAATAATAATACCGACGACGTTAACTACATTCTTAAATACGTCGACTTTAAATCTAATATAATATATTAAAAAAAAATAATAATAAATAATAATATCGCTAATAAGAACACACTTTGAGAAGCGATATTTTTTTCATCGTTCGATAAAAGTGTAATTTTCTCATTTTAACGTTGAACGTGTTCTTTTTAAACACAAGTTAGTTATGCGTTTTTTTTTTTTGCTCTTCATCGCTTTTTCATTTTGTATATAATACTACATATATATATTTTTTTTCTGTGCACTTTAACGGTAACATATGTAATGAAAATGAATACGCAGAAGGAAGTTCGCATTAAAGATACGAAACTCATGCATTTAAATGAGGAATCTCGCCATTTGTGAAAAAGGCAATCATATGAATACACGTAATCCTCGACATTCGTGGAGCTCTCAATTTTTGCTGAATAACGCTCTAACAATCGCACAAATATGTATGCCATATTGAAAATATAATATAAGTAATAGTTTGCAATACTCAAATGTTTTCAATTTAAGAGCATCGATTATTATAAATTTAAAAAGAAAAATTAAAATTTCGTATTTTTTTTTCTTCTCATACCTTTATAATACATTATTAAATAATTTAATAATTCATATATAAAAATCTAAATAATAATACATATAAATTAGACATAAATTGTGAAACTTGAAAATTGTATACAATAAGTTTTACAGAAAAAAATAATTATAAACTATATATAATATAGTTAAATCAATGAAGTTCAGTAAAAAAAAGCAATCAAATCTACAAAAAAAATACAATAGGTTACAATTTTAATTAAAAAGTCGCCTGTTACGACAAAATTAAAAAGTTTCTGTAATAGCGCACTTGACAATTTTCTAAAAATATAAAAAAGTCTGAAATGAAAAAAAAATGTAATAAAATACGTTCGTATTTAATTGCATTAAATCTGGTCGCTTTTAAATCGAACTAATGGATTAAAAGCTATCGAGTAGAATTTTTCATGAAAAAATACAAAACAAAACTGAAATTCAAACGTGTTTATTTATTTATGTACAATTTTATTTATGAATTTCACAGTAATTGATGATAACAAATGTTTTATTTTTATTTTATATACTAATATATATATATATATATATATATATATATATATATATATATATATATATATATATATATGTATATAATTAATTTTTAAAATAAAATCAATCTTTTTTTATCGTTGATGTGTTCTGAAATATACAATATTTTTAATAAGGATTAATATTTCGATTTAAATTTATGATAAAATGAAAATACATAGTTTGAAAATAATCCTGCATAATTAAAAAAATATCAATTATTCATTCGCATAATTTACGATAAAACTATAATTTGAAAAAATTGTCATGAAATTCCAATATTGCTAAATAAATCACAGGATCCATTTGAAAATATTCAATAAAAAATTCTTTATTTCGATATATAAGCATGTCGTTCGAAAGCGAGTAATTAAAATGGTCAAAAGAACGAAAACCCCGGAAAATTTTAAATATTCACCGCAATCGTTTTCCACAATACATAATCATATATTTTATATGTGGCCTTTTTCGAACCCTCTTCGGTTTATCTCGACCCCCCCCCCCTTCATCCCATACCAACCGTTCAAAACAAGGTGTTAAAAGCAAAACTTTCTTTTCACGTGAAACTTTTCTGCCCCCCCCCCCAAGCCCGCCCCAAGCGATGAAAGCCCCTTTTATTCTTACACCCCTAGGCCGAAAAACCCTTTTTCAGAAACGCTTTTCGCTCGCGCACACCTTTCGAAGGCCGTCGATAATTCTAAATAATAAGGTACCCCAGAACGTGGAACCCGGCAATTATTTAATTAAAAACAATTTTACACTAATATATTTTTCAAACGCCACATATTACCAGGTGTTCCAGAAGGCTCTTCCGCTGAACGATATTTCTTCTTTCTTTCCTTTCCTTTTCTTTTTTTTTTGTAATGTTCACTATAATTATTGATACTACAATATAGCTAAACACGCACATTCAATTTTTATCTATGACAAAAACAATACTACACATTATATTACAATTAGAACTTTTACAATTTTGTCTATATAACAAGAAAAAATTTATATAAATAATATATATATATATATATATATATATATATATATATATATATATATATATATATTATTGAATTATATTTTTTTAATATACATTATCAAAAGTGACATCTATGTAAAACGACGATCAAATCAACTCTTTAACATATCATAGTAAAAAAATATTATGCATTATCATTAAATAATTAAATTGATTTTAATCGCACAAACGAAAAACGATAAAATTATTATATTGATATGTTTTGATTGCGATTAAAAATTAACACTTCCATTGTTAAATGGACGATACGCCATAAGTTGACTTAACATGTGTTAAATCATAATACACGTTAAATAAATAATATTATTATATAACATAAAATATATGTATATATTTTATATCAATTTTGGGAGTAAATGAAAATAAATAATATATCTGTAAAACAAGCGTACTATATATAAAGTTAATTAAATCTAACGATTTATTCGATTTACTAAAGACGAAATGAAAAACAAATAAATAAATAAAGTTCATAGCGAAGAGAATGTCGTCGAAAGGCTTCGATAATAATTCAATTTCTCGAAGAGGCTTTTGAATAATTCTTTCGATGACGCACGCACGCGCGCACGCACATGCAAGCTTCATACGCGTTTTCGCCTACATATAATATATTATACATATATATATATATGTATGTCGCATATACCATAGAGGGTATTTTTGAGAACGGCGCCGGTTCAAAAACCTTTCATCGACAAGCTTTTTCCATTTCATACTTAATTTATACATTTCATCCGTGACGAATGCGAACCGCTTAATTAGGCAACTTTATTCGACCGAAAAGTTTCTTAGTTTTCGAACGTGTGTGGCCTCCCTACATAGGAGAGCTTTCAAATTCCGCACCGAACTAATTTACATCATCATCGAACACGTGTATATTTTATTATATAATGAAGAGAAAATTATGTATATATACTAATGTGATCAAAAAGTAAGATGAAATTGTCATTTAAAACTCCCGGACATTAGAAAGACAGGTAAATTGTATTTCTTTCCTGGATTGGTAGGACTGTCTATAACAGTTGCCAAGCGTCGGTTTGTTTAAAGTTTAATTATCTCCAAGTTACACGTATTTTTACAACTCTTAATTCCTTCATAACGATTGATTGGTTCTTCGCGACTTTTTTGCCAAAAACTCGACTCATATCGTTCCGCAACCATCGTATTCGCCTGATTTCGCTCCGTGCGACTTCTGGGAAACTCAAAAAGTCAATGCGGGGACGCCTTTTAAACACGATTAAGGAGATAAAAATCGAACCGGAAAAAGACTATTCCGACTGTTTTGAGGACTGGAAAATGCGTTGGCAAAAGTGCGTTTTATCGGACGGAGATTTTCTTCAAGGAGGTGAAATTGATTTGGAAGATTAAATTAAAAAAAATACATTTGATAAATAAATTCGTCTTACTTTTTGATCACAGTGTTATGGTCCTATAATGGTTTTACTATATTTTCTAGATAATCGATGAAAACAACTCCATGTCTATCCTGAAAAAACATTTGTTCGGAAACTTTTCAGACAATAATATATGTATACGTGTGTGTAATCTCATTTTCGTTTATTTCTATCTATAATTAATTCCAATATGCAAAATGTATTTCATACGAAAATTTTAATAAAATATGCATATATTATATTATAAATATCCATTTATTCTCTTATATGCCGTTTCACGTTTCAAATTTAATATATATTTTTTTTACTACTGAAATATCAAATATTCTATTATCAACACGTTACAATAATAGAATTCAAAATAATTAAATTATGAATTTCATTATTTTCCAAAAATATCGAAAACTATATATAACTATTCGTTTCGACTTTTCATCAAATTATTACGCGAACAATATACACTAATATTTGATAAAAATCTAATTTTGAATCATACATTAAACAAACGATAAGATATTTTGAGACTAATCGAAAAAAATGTTGAACGTGATTTGAGTCATTATTTTTAGATACACTTAAATATTCATAAATATTTTTTTATATATAGATGTTATTATTATGCCTTCATCGTTTCATAAATTTTAAAAATAAACTCTCAGCAATATTTAATTTGAAATAAATATTTAATAATACATATATATATATATATATATATATATATATATATATATATATATATATATATATATATATATATATATATATATATATATATATATCGAAGACAAATCAAAATTAATTGAATTACTCGTACTTTTATTCCGTATTCATATTTTTAGAAATAATTTTACGCAATTTCTTTAGATTTTGATTTTTAACACCGTTTCGTCTTATATTCAAATTACGATAAGAAAGCCTAAAAATATACCATCTAAAGATAATTCTAAAAATGTGTACACCAACCTTTTGAAGAGTCACTCGAAAAATTATTGCAATAAAAATAGTGTTTTTTTTTTTTAAATAAAAATGCATAAATTTAATTTTTTTAATAGTGTTTTTAAATGAGATTATAAAATGAATCGATATCATCTATCTCATTATTGTAAAAAAAATTTTCTTAAAAATCCTTATAGAAAAGTTACAAGGCATTAAATAAAATCGTCTTTGAAACTATTGCTCTTATAAACTTTTATTAAAACTAAATTTACTGTTCGTTCATATTAAAACCAAATAATCCTTACATCGATTTTCTAAAAAAAAACGATCTAAAAAGTATCATTTCGATCTACAAATAGGTTATGAAATTGCCTTCATATTGTCTAATAAAATTCATTCTCATCCTGTGCTTTTTTCATCACACTATCAGCGACCGTAAAACTCTTTGCCTATAATACAATCGATTTCCAATCGAACAATATCACCTCTAGGCTTCATTTCGATACAAATACAAAAAGTTCACTGCATCGTGACAATAAAAACGGTTATTCTAAAGAAAAAGCTTTCATCAAATATATTTTTATTTTGATTTATTATAAATTATAATAATAATAAAAATCACTACTTTAATTTTGATAATTAATATCGTTCTACATCTTCTCATACTGTCATAAAAAAAATTCATCGATATTTACAATATATATATATATATATATATATATATATATATATATATATATATAAAGAATGAACAAACTAAAAATTTCGAAATTGGATTAATTACCGTTTTCGGTTTGTTAGCAAACATCGTTAAAACGCAGTTTTACATATCGGAAAATTTTGCATACAACTACAAAAACACACCAAAAACATCCAAATATCGATCCGACGTCAATAATCGGACCGATTGCGCAATAATCTCCGGATTTATTCCGTATTATATTTTCGATCCCGTTCTACAATCGGAAAATTTCCGTTTCCGCAGAAATCGTATAATATTTTACATACGGATGAAAATCGAACGCGCATCGACTAAATCGAAATCGGTTAACTGGTTAATTAACGTTTGTCCTATTTAAAATTGCACGATCGTAATATGCTGTTTATGATTTATGTCGACCGTTTGGCCGTATTCAATTTTATCAAAAGCTCGCGTGCACGTGCGATATTAATGTTTTATATTAAAACAATGAAGTCTATAATTGTTGATTTGCATCAGTGATTTTACGATATTTTATTTTTATGCAATTATAATATATAAAATTTTAATTTTTATGTCTTACAATGTTATCATATGTCAAAAATTTATACATGAAAAACAAGCAATAAATCTGCTATTAATACTGTATTAAATATATATTTAAAAAAATATATCATCACAATTATACTATTAACGTTAAATATTAGAATAAGCCACTGTACTCAGATAAATATATCGAAAATAAACTGAATTAGATATATAAAATTATCGATTACGAATAAAATGAACAATTTTACAATAAAAATCATGATGGAAAGTTTTGTTAAAAATACTACAAAAAAAATATTTTATCTTGAGGTTGAAATTTTAAAAATCATAACAAAAAGGAGGTCATTTTTCAAAATATTGTCCTTCCAAAAAGACTACGGTTCATCATCTTAATTACGAATGATGTAATATTATTTTATATATATAAAATACAATTATTTATATCTTCGAAAACTATATCTAAATATTGACAATTTATAATTATCGTTCTACATAGTTATTATAAAAACATCTATAATGATTAAAAAGGTAAACATTTCGCACATCACAAATACTAATTAAAACAATTAAAATTCACACTAAACACAATATATATATATATATATATATATATATATATATATTTATATATATATATATATATATATATATATATATATATATATATATATATATATATATATATATATATATTACAACACAGTCGAACATTTCATAGACTAGATAACCTGTATTAATATCTCAGTTTACGCGACAAGCCGACGACAAAGCACGTACTAATTTGAACGTTCAGTACTCGGTTTCTGCGATGCGATTAATTAATTTCTCGAATGTCGAAAGTTGGACACTTTCGAAGGAATATATATATATATATATATATATATATATATATATATACATACACGAAGACGTGGCGGTATGAAGCCGGTCACGGACATGATCGCCGATCGACGCGTGAAACCGATTCAAAATGAGCGCTTGTAACCGGCACTATAATCGAGATCTAATCATGCAAATCGGGCACAGTCACAATAATAGTTAGTGTAAATTCGCACACGACACATATGAATTTTGGTATATATTCACATTCGGATTTCTATTATATTATATATCCCTTTATTATATATATATACCATATATATATAGATTGTATCAAAAATATGTGCACATTTTGAATCGTGATAATTTTTAAATTATTTTACAATATATAATAACGTATGAATTATATATTGAAAAATAATAGTATAACGGTAATAAAAAAAAACATTAACCACGCCTTCATATAAATTGGTAACGTTTCTCAGTTTTATCGCAAGAAATTGATTTGGTCAATGGAACTAATTTTCCGAAATTATCACGAAACATCATCAGCAAATATACGAAGGTACACGCTCTTCTAAATGAGCCGTCGTTGTTTGGCTCTTATTAAATTTATTATTATCGCTGTTATGTGTGTGTGTGTGTGTGTGCGTGTTTGTGTATGTTTCTGATGACACTCGACACCCGGGGAAAATTGGAAATGTCGAAAAACCTCAATGAGTTTCCGCCATTCATTTTCGCACTCGAACCGAGGGGGAAAAATGACGCGTGTCGAATAACAATTTTCGCAATAATTTCAATGTTTTTCGTCAGTTTTTCTTCGGTTTTCATATATTCAAACGGTCACATATATAAATATCTTAGATGAATTATTGTATATACATTATTTAATTTTAACTTTTATAGCGTACATCTATTTCTAATGGATGAAAAATCCTATATTTATATATATATATATATATATATATATATATATATATATATATATATATATATATATATATATATATATATATATATATATATATATGTAAATAATGAAAAAAGATTTTTATATGTAAATAATGAAAAAAGATTTTTATATATATTTGAGAGTAGCGTTTGATTATATTTTTAAATATTTAGAAATTTAGAATCACATTAAAGTTTGAAAATAATCAACGCAAACGATTGATTCCGAGTAACTGATTCTAAGTAACTACTTTACAAACAATATTAATAAATAATTGTTTCTGTTTTCAATTCTCCACTGCATTACTGCATTATATAAAACAATAGTACATTATTCATTTCATTCCTAGAATACTCTATTATTATTTTATTTCTATTGATTGGATCGCTACTAAAAAGCAAAAAAAAATATCCACATATATAATTAATTTTTGTAAATTTTAAAATAATGCATTATATTATTAATAATACAAATATTATACTCGTGGTTTGTAAACTATTAAAAAATAGATTAATAAATCCAAAATGTATTAATTTAAATATTAAATTCAAGTAGTAAAAATATGATCATTAGATGTTACTTTAAAATGTTGAATTCTAATTTTAATTAAATATGAAAGTATTTTATTAAATGTTTAAAGAAAAATATTTTTTAACTTCCTCTACATATATTTAAAAATATCCGCATTAAATTAAAAAAGTTTAACGAGCTTTTTTTAACCAAAATACATAAAAAATGTATGAATTTTGATTTTTTTCTTCACGAACGCCTATAAAGCGCGTATTTGTAATAATTTAATTTTCCTTAGAAATTTATAGCGCTTTCCCCGAAAGGAAACCTTTTTACACTTTAAAAAAAATAAATATAATGAAAAATTATTCCTGGCATTAAAGCGAAAGTTTCGCAATAAAAACCGCGCATACACACGTATTCAATAATAATAATATATTTTAATTTAACATACGTATACCGGAAAAACTTTTACGAACCCCGGGAAAAACCCACTCGAGAAAGTAAACAAATAAACGTTTCTCATAGATAAATAATAAATAATTGAAAAACGAACGTACGTTATCGTAAAGCTTTAGTGAAAATGTTAATATCTCTGGATTACTTTTCATGTGGATACTGCCGAAGTAAAACTTTCGTAACGTATATCAAAGTTGAGACGCTTTTCCGACACGCGAGAAAAATTATTAATCATTTTCCATCTGGATATGATTTTACCATTTGAGCGTAGCAAACTACATATATAAACATTTTTTTTTATTATAATAATATTTATATAAAAAAACACACCTATTCCTATATTTTATTATAACTTGAATGTTCAATTTAATGCTTAAATTTTATATATTCATTTTTCAAAAATAATGAATAATCAATTTCTATAGAAAGTTTTATTTTTAAAATCTCGAGCTTTTTACGAGGAAAAATAATTTTAACGCGCTTGAAAAAATTTCGTAAATAAATTATGTCGTAAACATCTTTTTACACTCTTGTAAATTTGAGTTCTGAAAAAAGTTTTTTCATTTTTTTTTTTAATGAGAACCATCATCGATAATAATTTCATTCGTTTGTAGAGTAATTAATACGTGGAATAAAGTATGAACTAATACAATTAGAAGCCAAGATGACTTCACCGGAATTTAAATTTTTTCTCATAATTTACGTCAATCAATTTATAAAATTAATCCTTAGATATATATTATTTATAAATAGAAAAAAAATAATATCGTCAATTTTTTATTAAGAATATTTTTCTTATGAATTTTAAAAATTAAAGTAATATTTTGAATATTTAGAGTACTTAAAGTATTTTATATCTTTTATCTCCATTTTCTTAATTAAATTTTGATAATAATTTTACAAATAATGTGTGTAATCTAAAAACAAGATAAAATAATAGTGTTACTATATAAAAAGACATAAAACAGATAACGATTCAATATAGAGAAATCGATAAAAGCAGTTTGACGATTCTGTAACATCCTGTATATATGGCATTATGTTAGCGTATGATACGTACATTATGTGGAAAAGGGTTTCAAAAACGTGAGTCGAGTTATTGAGTTGAGGACTACGAGTCTCGTTCTGAAGTGTTCGAACCCTAAAAAGGAGATATACGAAGGATCCTCCTGGTGACTTACCAGAGATGATTTACGATTTACGAATGATATGGAAGCCGCAGTCACGTGACTGCGGTCCGCAGCCCTTTCGGAAAACGTTTAATATGTATCAACTTGCAATGATTCATTGCAAAGGGCATCCTGCTGGAATTATAATCTTTATTGAATTTTTTCGATTATCGTCTTTCGATTTTTATATATTTTATCTTTTTTTTTTAAATCATACATATGTGTGTAATGTCATATTTTTGTAAAAAAAAAAAGATGATAAATTTTAACTACACATTTTTCACAAATGCATAAATAAAACAATATTTTAATCACGTATAAAATGAAACATCCTTTCATATCTATACGTATATACATTATATATCACGTATTTTATTATGTTTTTTCATACGTTTCTTTAATACATTCATTTTATTATGAATAAAAAAGCATCTTTTATTCTCAGCCTGGAGCGTACATAGAAAACGCTTTTATTACCATTTTTGAAAAGTTTGAGAAACACCTCTCTTCTACGTGCGCGAGCTAAAAATCACACGTTGTACATTCCAATTGGAATTTCAACCGTAATACGTTATGACGATAATAAAGAAATATATCGCGTTAATATTGCATGCGAACGCGCACTCCAATTTTCCGACGGCGATCTTTTCCGTTCGGATTTTCCTCCTCTACGCGACGGAAAAGCGGAGAATGAGTCGTCGCTTTCGAAATTTCCCCCCCCCCACCCCGCTGAAAAAATCTTAGGAAAAATCCGTCCCTATTCAATGCGCCGGCCTTTTCTCTGCCTATTTTTTTATTATTATTAAATAAAGTGAAATATCGGCGTTATCACGCGTTTATGATGATCGCGCCGATAAACTTGATAAACTCGCGACCGGGGAAATGAGCTTCGCATCGCGGAAAGCGCGCGTGAAAAATCTCAAAAGCTCAAATTTACGTTTCGCGAGAGACGTCTTGATAACGGCGAAGTGGGAAAAAAAAAGCGAAAAAAAGCTCTCGTAGTAAAAATGGGGGGATCATACGTAAATGTTTCCCGTATTACGTGTAAATTTGCGTACTTTCGTCTGAATGTGTTTGAATAAAAGAGCGGCCGTACGATTCGGCGTTTAATTTTGACACGGGATAAACGAAAGTCCTGGAACAATTTTCTGGAATAACAACATATTTTTTTATAAGAATGAAAATTTTGTTTAATTTATTTTTAATTTTTTTTCAATCAAAATGTATGTATTTGCCGACGTTGTAAATATTTTATTCTAACGAAATGCTATCATCATAAAATTCCAGAACGGTATTCTCTTGAAATATACATAAATATATAAAAGAATTATTTAAATTTATATATTTCTACAATTAATCAGATAATAATTCAACGTCAAATAGCATTTATAAATAAGTTAAAAAATCATGGAAACGTCTAAATATTTATTGACTTTATTTATATTTATCATAAAACTTTCAACATTCTTGAAAATAATATACTTATTCAATTTGCATCATTCTCAGATTCAAATCCACGGAATTTTATTTACTAAAAATATATTTTCATTCAACAAAAATAGATTTCCAAATATTATTTTTAGATTTATTCTATCAAATATAAAATATATAAATTTGTTTTCCTAATAAATAATTTCTCTATATTAATAAACATTAAATCGATGAAACTCTTTAAGATTTTATTGCGTTCAATTTTCACGTATTTAATATTTATATAAAAATTAAAATGTTTCCTAAAATCCAATTATAATATGAAATAATTAATTTTTCATCGTTATAATATAATTATATAAAATTTTCATAATTCTGAGTTTTCGTTTAATGTCATTTAAATTTTTGATACCTTAATTATATTCGTATAGTCGCAGCTTTTAACGATTTGTACCCAAAATATAAGTAGAATTAGAATTAAAAGTTAATTTTGGATTACTCGATTCCGGCGCACCTTTTTAAAAGGATTGAGGTATAAAGCTTTGAAAATTCAAAACGCCAAAATTTTACACTCAAAATCCGAGTTAAAGGTTTCGGTATTCGAATTAAACGGTGGACCGAAAACGTTTAAAAATAAGCTTAATCCAATTCCAAGTCTAGACAAGTGTGTTTCGTTCACCTTTTTCCATTATCAAATATACGAAGAATTTTATTTTACTTTTAGAAAAACTGACGTTTCGCATATCAAATTCGCGAGCTTTTCTGGGAAAACAAAGAGTTGAAAAGTTGAACGTGGTTAAAAGAACGGAAAAAAATATTTTCTGCAAAGCGCACCCGTGTCAATAACCAAATTTAATGTTTAACGTAGAGTTCCTTGACTCGAGTGCGATTCGAATACGAAACAATTTTAAGGTCGACTGAGTTTTCAAATACGTAAGGCAAACGTTCAAATAAACGTTAAAAAAGCTTTAAATAACGCTTTAAAAGAAGAAAATTCAACTCTATTTTAAACATGATATCGAAAGAAAAATGCAGAATTTTCACTGACAAATTTGTAGTCAAATATATTGTATTTTTTTTCCTCTTTAAAACAAATACATTTTCTTTATATATTAATAAAAAATAAAAATTTTTGATCGCCTACACAAATTTTACTGAAAATTGTTTTCGTGTATATTTTTCTTCCGCAAACTCTTTCATAAAAATTATCGTCTTACATAATAAAATGATCATTTTTATTGTTGAAACTTTGAAAACAAAAACTTCAACCGTTGAATTATCCTATTACACTCCGAAACAAATTTAACCGGACGAACGCAAACAAATAAATAAACTCGGCGAAAAAGTTTCGCGAAAGCTCCCGTTCTAAATTCGCCGGCGAAAAAAAAAAAGAAAACATTAAAAAATAAATCACACTGCAATAAAGGAAAAGAGTACACTTTTTGAAAAATTACACCGGCTGCACTTTTCTGACACTCTCTTGAATAAAAGTTTCATAATGTATTATTTAAACTTTTCCTTCGTTGACGAGGATTAAAATGAAAACATAACAAAAGCTTCGACCGAGCAAAGTATTAAGTGAGATGCACTCGAGTGAAATACTTTTTTTTTCTTTCACTTCTGCGACCCGCCCTTGTTTATCTCTTTTAAATTTAATTTAATTGTTAATTTCTAATTTTCTATATTATATTTTTATTAATTTTGTGTAATATAATATTATAATTTTAGATTAACATTTTTTTATATAATTAAATTTACAACGATCACATTGCATTTCAGTTAAAATGTAAATAGGTTAATTGAAACATATTAAAATAGTTCCACGATATAACTAAAAATCTTAGAGGAAAAATATTTTTTCTTTTAACATATTAATCGGAGTTTAACGTTGTTCCGAACTCATTTATGGTTCGTATTCATATTTTCATCGTTAAAACTGTGTGTTTTAATTATGACATTATTTTTTATTATTATTATTAAAATAAGCTAGTTTTGAAAATAAGGTATAGAATAATATGAACACTGAAATTTAGATGGATCAATATTTATTTAACATGTTAAGTATTTTTTAAATTAATAAAAAATATTAAAAAATGACGCTAAAAGTAGTTAAAATATTTTATTTTTGAATAATTAGACCTTTTAATTTGATAATAAAGATTATAAATCTAATGCCTAATCTCAATAATTTTTTAATGAATAATTTTTAGTAATGTTTTTTATCAATGGATTCTTAAAATATTAAACATAAATTTAACTAATAGAATATATTATAATATTCAATATGTGGATTTATTGAGACACTTTTTATTTTATTTTATAATAATTCTAGTTATTACAAAAATATATTATAAAAATATATAAATAAAATAAATCGTAAAAATTTTAAATGTATTTTCCTTAAGATTTCAATGATTGTTTAATTTCTTAATTATATAAATATTTTGTTTTCAAATCACACAATTGATATTATTAATACAATAATAATAATTTGATATTATTATATCGCGTCTATTGAAGTGCTATAAAAGGAAAAACTCGATATTCTTCATGTAAGAAGCTTAATAACGAACAAGGAACGAAAAGTAACCGAAACCGGATAGGGGAAGAAAAACTCGTACAAAAACAAAAACAACACGCGAAACAAAAACAAATAATAAAAACACAACACACAAACGAAACGACCCCATATATTTAATATATATATATATATATATATATATATATATATATATATAATATGTATGTATGTATATATCTCATATATACAGGATGTATAGAATAGAAAAAAGAATTGAAAGAAGAAAAAAGAGTGCACAAAAGAAATTCTTCTATGCGACCGCTGAGTGAAGCAATTATTCGCAATTTAGTTCAAGGTGTACAAGTCTACGAAGTCGCTGTTGTTTTTCCACTTCCTTTATATATGAATTCAAAGTGGAAGAATGTTTCATTAAATTCTTTTTGAAAAACGCTTTTCATTTTAAATCGAGTCCGAAAACGGGAACGTTTCGCTTCCGGGAGTTGAATTTTTTTTTTTTTTTTGAGGGAAAGTATTTTAAAAATTTTATACATAGGCTTTCTTGATCATTTTATTTAAATGTCGTAGATATCGCTAATACATTAATATTAAAACGTATCAAGCATTTTTAATTTTGATAGCAAATTATACGTTTTAATATCTTGCCGGTAAATTGCTTAACATAATGGACCGATTTGTATGTATGTGCAGTGGCGGCGCGAAAATGTCACGTTGAATGTTCTTCGTGACAGATACGAAATATGTAGGTTTGCGAAATTCGCAATTTCTATATTGAATCGTGGTAACCAATTATATTATGGTAATTTGTAATTGAGCAGCAATTCCTAAATCGCAGATCAGAATTTTGATTAAGTGTCACACGGCGGCCTACCGCTGGTCCCTATTTGATTTACTGACGTCTCAAACTTAATCATTCGTCATCCTGCATATTGTATATGTGTTACCGTTAAAGCTGAATTGCTAAAAAAAAATATCAAAAATTTTTAAAATATCATACGCTTTATTTCATTCATAAAAAATAAAGTATAAAATAATTTTTAACAATATTTTCATAAATTTAAAAAGAATTACAATGTAATTTTATACACATAAAGTATTTCTAATTTATATATACAATAATATAATAAAATAAATAAACATCTGAAATGAAATAAAAATATATGTATTATATAAATATATCAAATATTCATACATTATTCTTATATACTAAGATTTTAATCTTCGATATTTATAGACTTTTTTTAAATAAATCATATTTTTTAACAATTATTGAGAATTATTAAACAATATATATGAAATAAATTCGTGTGTGTGTGAAAACATAAATATGCAATTTTTGTGTTTTGTAGACGTCAAAACGCATGAAAAATTAACTATAATTGTGTATAAGGGCGTGCCGCCCTTTGAAACACCTTGATACGTCAAAAATATCTGAAAATTTTTTTCTTCAGCGCTGAATTATTTATCATTGCCCGACTTATGAAAACATTTTCATCCGCCAATATTTCACTTACCCCTTTTTTGCGTAGACCGACGAGACTTAGAGATATAAATGACGTCTTACATATTAGAAAACCGAAATAAATCATTCTGAGACTTGGGGGGAGGGGGCTGTTGAAAAAAAAAATACTAATAAACAACATTTTAATATATATTTAATTTTATACATTAAAATGTTCAAATGATGCACGTCTTAAAGGTAAATTTTATGAACAAAAATCATATATAATAAATAAATTTTTATTTTATAAAAAAATATAAATTATATTCTAAAAATAATAATTTCCATTCAAAATATATAAATACAAGCAAAACCATAAATGTTAAGATTTTTTTTCAAAATTCGCTCTCAACTCGTTGCTCATTATAAGTTTTGTCATAAACCTGAAACTCTGAAATAAAAATAATACTAAAATAAAAAAGTTTTTTCGTATTAATTAGGGATAAGAAAAAAATAAGTACATACCTCAAAATAAAAAAAAATAAAAATTATTATTTTATTCACGTAATAAATATGGAATATTAAATACTTTTTTTTTTACTAAAACAATTAAAATATTATTTTACATATAGTTAATATAATATTTTAAAACTATCCAACCGTGCATGTGTATGTTTGTGTGTGCTCATATTTGTTCAAAACTGCTCAAGGGCTAAATCAATACGCAAATAAAATAAGGGCGTGTGTCGTTTGAATGTTCGTCTTCGTGTTTCTCTCGCATATTACACTAATGTAAATATACATTAATATATTCGCGCATATAAATATATTCGTACGATGTGTTGAGAACACAAAGGATACACGAGTTGAAAATTTACTTTCGAAAAACAATACCAGAATATAATACGTCTGTCGTATATTTGATAGAATCCGCGAAATAAAGTCCCGTCAAATAATTTTCTATAAGAATTATGCTTCTATTATTTTAAGACGTTGACGTCGCGTATAAACTGTGATCCATATTATGTTGGAAAATTAATATTTTTATTATTATTATTATAATTATTGGGTCTGAAATTTTGTTTCTAACTTAAAAAGCTAAATACGATTTTCCGCTTTTTTAAATCGTAACGTAATAATGTAGATATTTTAACGCCTATAATTTTCTTTATATAAATAAATTGTTAATTGTGCTTATAGTAAATAAAATAGATAAAAATATGTTCACTTATTATTATATAAAACTTCCTTAAATTTCTTCTATTTTTGATGCATTCTATTCTTATCTTTCAAAAACAACCTCAAAATTTTGAATAAATATGATTTTTATATTCTATATATCTATACATAAATACGTAATATTTGTTTTAATATTATATCTAAAAAATGAATTTTAAAATAATACGAAAAATTCTTAAAAGTAATTTATCCACAATTTCTTTATATATATATTTTTGTTGAATCTGACATCCAAAACCTTGTTTTCATTAAAAAAAAAGTAATATAATCTTTTATAATGTAGTATAAAAGTAGATGTCAACTAACTTTTTTATTATAAACTTATACAGTTGATCCCCTAAAAAGTCGGCGCTGTTGAGAAAATGTAACTGAATTTTCTAAGTCACTTTTAAGTGAAGCATTTTCCTCATAAAACAGGGGAAACTCTCTCAAAAAACGACAATGCGATGAAAATTTGCTTCAAATTGAGCTCTAACCACTATACTATAATGCTTCCCTTAATTAATTAAATAATTAAAACCGCATTAGAAATAAATTTGAGAAGCAACGGTAAAATCATGGAATAAAATTATTATTTTTTTTTAAATTTAATAATAAAATTTAATTAATATTACTGTTTTTGTGAGTGGAAAAAAATATAAAATTCATAACTCGTATTAATCTTAAATTACAATTACTTGAACAAAATTCGAAAGAGTCAACTTTTACACGTCCCGAAACTTTTTAATCGCCGTTATATACCAAAAATACGAGGCATTCGCATCGCTCGGTTGTATTTTCAGCAATGCAATTGTAAACCGAAAATAATAAAGCTTATTCGTAATTTATTACTTTGAATACTTCAAAGGAGACTTGCTCGTTTCGAAATTTTCCCGAGAACCGGAAGTATAATATTTCGATTCAAAGAATTCCTATAATCCGCGTTCCGTTCGATTGTTATTAGAAATAATTGTACGAGCGAAAATTGCACGGACATATTTTATATCTGAAATGTAAACAATAATATTTAAGGTCGAATATTTATTTGATATTCGTTTATTTAAAATGTTGTATATATTTTTTTCGTTATATCAAGGTGTATATTTTTTTTATTTACGATATTGAAAATTCTTAATAAATTAAAAAATATATTTATAAAATTCAATTGAAATTAATTTGTATTATTATATAATTAAGAAAAAATATTTAAAATTGCGTTACAATATAAGACTTCAAAGACATGCGAATTTCTTTGAAATATGTTCGGCCTTTTTGTTCGCGGCAACGCGCTTGGCAATAAAGTTCCCGGACTGAGTGATTTATTTTAATTTTTAAGCAAACGTACAATGGGGGGGTCGTTTTAAATATTAAATATTATTCTTGTTTCATTGTTGCACCCGTGTCCGCCCGAAAGTTTCGTTATGAAAGCTTGAAAACTTACACAATGATAAAGTTGGCATGAATGCGAAAATTTTAAATACAATAAGCGCAAATATAAGAAAATACTTATTTTTCGTTTCGAAAAGTCACAAAAAAAAAGTTAATGCTGTAAATTATTGTACGCAACTTTTTTTTTAATAAGTTTAAACGTGATCTTTTTTCCGTATAATTCGAAACAATATTTGAGCTTTGTATAATGAAGTTATAAAATTTTACACATTTTTTTCAGTATAATTTATAAATTTATTTAATATTTGTTAACAAATATATGTATAATATGCAATCATTTCTCGAATATTTCACCATTTATAAATCGGTCCAATTCCTGTATCCATTAAATGCGGCAATTAATCTTGGAAAATCCATTTTCAGCGGAAACTGCCAAAATGCAATCGCAACACGAAATCTAATTCAATTTGAATACAAATGCATATCTGAAGATTATCACTTTGTCTAATAAACGTTTAATAACATAGCGATCAATCGAATGAGCAAAATTAACATTAATTTCATTATATCTAGTTTAAATCTAATATAAAATGATTAAAATATATATAGAACATATTTGAATTTATTCAACTAATTTGCATAACTTTAAAATATTCAATACGTCCAACTTTAATTATATATGTCTTTTAAAATTCATATAAATCAATTTGAATTATATTTTATATAAAATTGAATAGTTCATTATAATTATAAATAATAACTATTATAATTAATCTAAATTTTAATACATTAATTCTAAAATATTTAAATTGATAAAGTGAAAAGTTATTAATTAAAAGATAATGTTTTTTTTATACACAAGTTTAAGCTTAATCTATACGTTAACAGATTACAGATTCGAATCTAAAATACATATATTTTTTTGGTATTATTCTTAATATAATAAATTAATGAATCAATGGCAATATATTAGGAGAGTCTTATATTCTCATTAAAATATAATTTAATATTCTCAGTTAAATCGTTAAAATGATTTTTTATTATGTGAAATTTAATACAATACTTGAAAAATATTTTTTTTTATATTAATAATATTTTTGTGTTGAATTCAATAATGAATATATATATATATATATATATATATATATATATATATATATAAATTCGAAGGTAAATTTAATATATTATATTAACATCGAACATAAAATTCTCGGTTAATATAATTACAAAGACGAGACTTCTTCTGTCGAGACGTATAGATGTTTCCTCCGAGGGGTAAACGTCCCTTATATATATATTTTTTATTTATTATTATGAATGGAGAGGGGGAGAGGAAAAAGACTCGTCGCAGGCGAAATAATAATAAAAATAAAAAAAAGTAACAAAATAACGATGTGGAAAAATTGTAAAAAAAAACCCGACGGTCGTTATAACGTCGAGTATTTACTACGAGTGACAAATGCATAACGACCTTTAGCGGATTACTTCCGGTGTGTTGTTTGTGTGTGTGTGTGAACAATTTGTTGAATTTTTACTTTGTTGCCGCGGTAACGCGTTTATAAATGAGCATCCCATTATATTAGCGCTCGTTAAAAATCTATAATTGAAATGAATTGCGTATTCATATCGCCTAATTATTTATTACATTTCATATTTTTTTTTACTTCTTTATTTACAAATAAATGAAATAAATGTGTACATTTATTTATAAAAAATTATGATTTTATTATATTAAAATATTAAATTTAAAAAAATCATGTTGACAATATATTATTAAATATTTCATAGAAACAACCGTATTTAATAATATTATAAAATTTTATATCAGATGAATAGAAAATAATTTATTATCAAAATATAAATTTAAACATTGAAATATGACGTGTTTCGATGAAAATTGCACAATTTTCCAACCGCTTTTTCGACTACATATCGGCGCACTCGAAATATAATGATGTCGATGCGCGCAACTTTTTCAGACCTAACCCTTTACGTGACTCGTTCGATTTTACGCGCGCTTTTCTTTTTATCGTTCGATCGATGCATTTTTCTTCTTTTTTTTATTACGTTTCCATTTTTCCACCTCTGCGCGTCGTCGCCGATGACTTTTTTTTTCACGTTCAATTTTCTCGGTTATTTTCAGCGACCGATGCATCAGCTGAAAAACATTGGCGTATTTATATATATATATATGTACGGCAGCGAATGTGTTACTAGAGTGTCATTATTCGAAAATCGTTCGATCCCTGAAATGATGCCATATCCTGCTCTTTTGAAAACCCTCGTGAGCAATTTTAAAACATTTTCGATGACTGTTCGGAAAGACTTCAACGTTTATATAAAAATTTAATATTTTTTTATTTTATATTATATTGATAGATTTTAAATTGACATTCATTTTCTCTATAATATTTTTTATGATATAATAATATTATTAGTGATGATCATTGAAATATATAAATCAACATTCAATTTTTGATTGTATCATATTAACTATATCCCATTAAAGAATATATTATTATTCAAATTAAATTATTTCAAGGATAATAATATATTTATACATCATTCTTCTCATCATCGGTTTAAATTGTACGCGAAAAGATCGACTTAATATATTACTGAAGTTATCTCGAAAAGACTAAAATAGAATAGAACTGGCAAATAATCATTACGTAATTTTATATAATGACACATAACCCTCTATTTGTAGTGCATAAACGTTGTACAACGTATGCCGTGTAATGATAGTAATATATGGAACAATTGGCATTTACCGCAATGGCGCATTAAAGTAACTGCATAATCTGCAGTTTGAAACTGCACGACGAAAAAAGATTTTTCTATTTACTATACAAAAGTATACGTTAATTCTCTATGCGTTGATGCAATTATTTTTTAATAATTATATTCGTGAATTATTTTTTTTATTATAATATAAACAGATAATTTTCGCTTAAAATGTGATAAAGAAAAATGTATTTTTTTTTCAATGAAATATTATAAATTCTGCAAATTTTTACAGGTGATATTAAAAATTATTTCTTGGAATCTATCGCGCTTTTCCTTTATCAGTTATTTACCTAATATATCTTCAAATTTGTTTTAAGAAAAATTAAATTTTATATTAAAAAATATATATATATACTTTTAATTTTAAAATATCGTATCACGAAACAAATATAGATTACATGCGAAAAATGCAGAAATATCAAATCAAATGAAACCCTTTATTATACCATATAAGTTCACGATTGAAGTTCATTATAGGAAAATCGATATATGACTGACAAAGGAAATTTTCAATTATAAAAATTTTCTTATTTAGAAATACCATATTATTCTTTAATATGGTATTTTTGTAATTATGACATTTTCATTTTTTTTTATTTCGCTCGCAAATTCAATCCATTCTACGATTATTTTTAATTTTGAATATAAAATTTGTGTCACTGGATAGTATTGATAAAATCGGGTCAAAATTATAATAATCAATATTCTTATTTTTAAACTTCACTTCGCCGGAATAATATTAAAATATATTCGTATTGGATAGTTTTTTCATTTTGAAATTAACATAAAAAAAAATACGTGTCGAATCGAACATGTTTACATAAAATTACAACATGAACATATGTTTCATGTTAATAATTTTTTTTTTCTAAAGTAACTACATATAATATATATAAATATATATATATACTAAGAATATAATCTTTCTTTTATATCGAATCAACCTTTCCTATGGCGACAAATCGCCAAAGGGCCGACGTCACAATTGGACAAAAGGGCCGCTCTGGGCGCGCTATAATTGCACCCTGTTGATACATTGTGCGTTTTAAACGCGCGCGCGCGCTCGTTCGTTCTCGCGCACGCACACGAGTGCGAGTTTTAAATCCCTTCGGCTATTTGCTTTTTGTCTCGTCGGAAATTAATCACGCACCCCGAATTTTGACCGCGACAAAACGCCACAGCTCGACCCTGCCGACAAATGGATACGAATCCCTCATTATTCGGACACCGTTCTCTGTATATTAAGTGAACCCTTGTTTTTTGATTATACATATATATTAACACACACACACACATATATATATATATATAAGGTGTTTTTACATGGATTTACAGATGTTGTATTGTTTTTTTTTTATATGTATACGACATGAACGCGTTTGTGCTTAATGTGTTTTATTTATTAAATTATTTAAAAATGAAAAAAAAAATATTTTGTCTTGTTTTGGATTTGTGCTGCATTAAATATCAATAATATATAACACAATTACAAAAATATCATTCAATTGTGTCGATTTTTATCGATATCTCGATTTGAATACAAATGGACTTGGTTAAATATTAATAATTTCGAATATGAAAATTAATGAAAAATTAAAAATAAAACATATATAAAATTAAATATAATAATTTCTAAGAATCACTTTAAACAGATATAATTATAGTATAAATTAAATAAAATATTAAAAATAAATATGTCTATTAAATCAGTGTAAATATTATATATAGTAAATTAAAATATTTATTCAAGTACAATACTGACTATAAAATTATTTCATTATTTATCGTACAATTAACCACTTCACTTCTTAAAAAACATCAAGTATGCACTATTAAAAATTTTATATAAAAATCCCCTTCGGATGTAATTATTGTGAAACGTGTAATAATTATATAATAGACAAAGAAGCGAATCAGATTAAAAATGAAAAAAAAAACCGTTAAATAATTTTATATTTCATTCATTATATATATATTTAATTATGCGTTCAACATTAAGAGACTTGTTTTCATTGAAGAATTTAAACTTGAGAGCTCTGCTAACTTAAGTTGTGCGAGTTTAACTCAAATACATATCGGTTTACTATGCACAATAAGTATTCAGTTACTCAACAATTATGTAGTTACTTTACAAAGTAATACATAATACTGAGAACAAACAATATTTTAATATTCGCAAATATATTATGACATAATCACATTTTATTTTATATTACAATATTTATATATATATATATATATATATATATATATATATATATATATATATATATGGTATATTCAACATTCAATATAAAAATATTATGGAAATTTTGAAAATTGTATTTTTACTTTTACGCAATCTCACACGCCAATAATGTACTGCATAAGCCAGTATACAATAAACCATTGACAATATTTGAAGAGGTTCAATTCTATTTTGATTTTACGTACCGATATATATATATATATATCCTCTGTTATACAAACAAAGAATATGAGATATCTGAGAAAGTACGTTTATCTCACAATAAAGGCTTTCCTTAAGCCTAAAGTAAACTCCTTTACAGTTTCCCTTCCGCACATACGCATATACAAGCCACATCGTATATATGATTTTTTTTTTCGTTTATACGAAAAAGTTTTTAAAGGTTTGATGATGAAACTTAATTAAAATAGTTTCCTTCATCACGTTGCACGCCGATATCATTGGAAAATCTACAATGAGTTAACTTCGACTATACAGCGTGGTAGTCTCACTTTTTGGGCACACGTACATTCTTGGTGTACAAGTTTTAAGAAGGCTCGTGTTCCACTTTAGAGTTATTCTGGCACCGCACACTGCTTACTTAGGCTTTGCATCGTTTCTCGTCGGATCCACAATGTTCGACTTCCTGAAATTTCCACGCCGAAAACCAAATAAATTTTGGTCTAATTCACAGACGGAGCCAAAGGTAAAGTGCCTACCGAACATTCTGAAATTTTACATGAAACTCGAACGAGCTTAAAAAAGTTAACTAGAATCCATTCTAATATAACTTAATTACATAATAGTCACACATATACAACAATAAATTAATATATTCAAAATTATATTTATAAATCGATAATAAAATGTGTTCAACTGCTGTAATGCATAGAATATATACAAAGGGAAAAGAGTTTTACAAAGATTCAATACAAATATAAAGAACGTCTAAGGGCTAATCAAGAGAAAGATGAGAGGATGAAATAAAGAAAGATTTTGTCAAAGCCGCTTAGTATTTGAAACTAGGAAGAGGAAAACAAAAACGGGGATAAACGAGGGAATCGTTCGAAATAATATCGAACACTACGAAGAGCTGAAATTGACTTAATTTTATGAAGTTATAAAATATTTTATGAATATGGAAACAGTATAAATTTAACGAAAGCATGAAAAATAAAGGTTTTGTTTGAAATTTTGAATAAAAAAGTTTTGTTTGAAAGGCAAATCTTGGATTTCAGCTCGCATCAAGCTTTTATGCGACCACAAATATATACAAATGATATTTTTACATACGTGAAACGTAACGTATGTTCTATGGCATACGTGTATAAAAACGTTACAATAATGCATTTACCAGCATACATTCAAGGGTTGACGGGGGGTAGTAAACGTTTTGTATGAATACCAAAAGGGGGATGAAATGCTGAGCAAAAGAAAAAAAACGAAAAAAAAGAAAAGTTCGTATGAATATATACGAGCGAGTGAATAACACTTTTCTCGTTGCTATTATTTGCATGGGGATGAAACTTTGCGTATTTTCGCCCGTGGGGTAAAATAAATGAAAAGGGATGCCCGGCCGTCTGAGTCTGAAGATAAAAAAAAAAAAAAAAACACGACAAGAAAAAGAAACTCACATTGAGATGCATCCCGGGGTAATACATCAATATTGAATGGACCGTTTCACGTATCTTGCTCTTTTCAAAAACTTCAATATCGCTCCATGTATCTGAAATTTTCGCGCTCTATTGTTCCACGTAGAATACACGCACGGTGTTAACTTACAAAAATGAACTTTATTTATTTTTTCGTGTATATAAACCGCGTGTAGTGAAACTATTTTCCGGAAAATGTAACATAACGTGCGCCGGGAAAGCGTCGAAAGTGGATTTT